>JANIWN010000011.1:0-222880 GCA_030555635.1 Sugiyamaella neomexicana | reverse complement strand
ATCTTCATCTCCACCAGTTGCAACCCAATCAATTCTGATCAGTTTCTTGTCAAGAAGATCAAAAATAGGGAACGAAAGAAATATCAACGATTATATGAAATCTATTGTGGGTGTTTACAACCATGAAATGCAGGTCACGTTACATGGGTACCATAGATCAAACGGTTCCAGGATCGTCGTCCATTGATGCATAAATAAACATACTGTTTGGGCCAGCCTCGTCAACAAAAATATACTATATAGGACGGATTGTTGTACATTCACATTCCACACGCCCCAGGGGTGGAAACCAATATTGAGAAGGCTTTTTATAAAAGTAAGGCGAGCAGCATTGAAATTCGAAATTTATATGATCCGTGATAATTGAGGAGTAGGTTGATGAAGAACAATACGATCTTTAGGGTACAACTAGGAACATAACAGAGCGTTAAGATACAATAACATAAGGATACTAAACATACAACGCAACGATTTGACGGTACAAGATACAAGCGCGCTACACAGTATATCTCCACTCAATATACCTCCACAGTATATCCCCTCTCACTAAACCTCCACCGTATATCCTCTCACTAAACCTCCACTCAATATACCACCACAGTATATCCACTCTCACTACTATCACGAACTCACATCTTGGCTGCCAACTCTATCACTCTCTTAACCTTTAACGAGCACTTCAAATCCATGGTCTCGCTACCATTGTCATTCTAAAATCAAGATAATCACAACAAGCTTCGGCACGAACCCTTGCCCGCGCTCGACATAGAACTGGCAATTTTGGGTTTTTCTTTTCATCTTAAATCCCCCCTTCTTTACCAAATTGGGACATATTCACAATCACCGAAACTACAAGAACGGCAATCTTCTAGACCTAAAACGCGTGCCTGTCTAAAGCAAATATGCAACAACCCTTTCCGCAACCCTTGAAATCGTCATTCACCTTCCCCAACCCCACTACTTTTAGGGATGATGAGAAAGTGGAAAAACGGTCCTCTTCATCGTCGAGCGTCGTTGCCAAGTGTGCTTACAATTCCAGACCAATCAGTCATCACCAACTCAGTCCTCGACGTCAAGTCCAAGAAGACGTCAGTGGCTTAAACAGTCTAGTAGGTGCGGCAGCCGTATTAGCAGGATCTGCTTCTACTTCTAGTCGTAATAATAATAATCTGGTGCTGCAGTCGTCGTCGTCGTCGTCTTCTTCGACCAACAAGAACAGCAGTAGTCGCCAGCACTATCAAAACAACTCTACCGGTGCCATCACCAGCACTACCACGAGTCACTCGGGTTCCGAAGAAATCCCGACTCTTTCTCCACCATCATCTTCATCATCGTCTTCTTCTCGTGGAACCAGTCCTGGTATTGGCGTTGACGAGAATCATCCGCCTCCAGATACAAGTGCATTCAAAATCACCATTGGTGTAGTTAACCGCAATCAAAGTTCCAGTCGCTCCAGTCATAATAATAATAAACAGTCTTATCCACCTAGAGGTGACGGTGACGGGGAAGGTGCCGACGGAGACGGCGATTCGTCTATGACTGACTCTGGATCAAATAGCATGTCCTCATCTACTGTGATTACTGGGACTGTAACTGAGACAGCAACAGTGCGAGGTTCATCTATGACCGATGATGTAAAATCGACCGAGACTAGTCGGTTGAGCTCTGGATCTCATCATTTGGAATTGGCGCCCGATAGCTCCTCTTCCACCACCAATGCTTCGACTCATCGAGTCAGCCAACCAGATCCTGCTTTGGTCTCCTTGCTTGGACCCAGTACCAGTTGGAACTATTCTGAAAAATCTCTAATCCAAGCTCTTCAACTCAAGGCTGAGCAAGAGAGGACCAAACAAGAATTCTATAGACTGGAGATCTGGCATCGAAGTCTGGAGCTCATAAAAGACGCAATTGCATACAGCGTGCCCCCCAGTGCTATTCCTGTGTTATTCCAGTCTATAAATGGTACTGTCAATCCAGGCTCCATTCCTGCTAGTATAGCAGCAGCCGCTGGTGGTGGCTTGGTTCCAGGAACAACAAGACCTGTTTCTCAAACATCTACTGCTGCTGCTGCCGCTGCTGCTGCCGCCGCCGCTGCTGCATCGGTTGGCAGTATATCCGTGGAAGCTTCGCCTAAACACGAGCATAGTCATCTTTCTTCTTCGTCATCTTCATCATCATCCTCATCTATCAAGATGAAAGATAGTCGGTCTGCTTTGGCTTCTGCTATCAGCTTGGGCGATAGAGAGAGGTTCCCTTCACCCACTGCTACAGCAACGTCGGCCAGTAGTGGTGGCAGCAGCGGCCATCAAAGAAACCTATCATTACCTCCTCAAGTGAGTGGTATTGAATATCATCAGCACCCTAGCCGTCAGCCGCCATCTCAACAACAGCTTAGCCCCCAACAACAACCTGCTGTTATTAGTACAAACCCATTCCGACCTGGCCATGCTCATCATGCTTCATTATCGGCCATTCCTACCTATGCTTCGCCTGGTCGATACCCGGGAGGCGCAAGGGCGTCATGGCAGGCGACCCCAACAGTTCCTGGAGTCAATACAGGAGGCCCAATTTTCCCACCTCCAGTCCAACCCACAACCGTCATACCCACATCGCCTTCGTCATCCCTCCAGCATATTACTTTCCATCATTGGACACCCAATCAAAGCAAAGGAGCAGCAGCAGCGGCTCCCGGACAACAGCAGCCAGGGTCCACCACGTCTTCTTCATCCAATCAATCGGCATCACCCAAAAAAGATCCTATTGACGAACAACAATTAAAACGAAGGAGATCTATCACTGATAGACCCGGGTCGCCTCCTAATCGTGGCAGTAACACTTCTAGCCCAGCATTATCGGCCGCTGTAGCCCATTCGAGTATTAGAAAACGTTCTGGTATGGGTCATGCGCGCCATCGGTCTGAAGCATCTGTTCTGCGAGGAGTGGGAGATAGTAATATACAGATGGCTCGTCCTTGGTCAGGGTCTCAACCAAGTTCCAGTTTCTCTCGATTCCATCCCACTCCTACCACTGCCATGGGCTCGACTTCGTCGTCGTCATCGTCGTCAATTGCAGAACAACATTCGGGGGTAAATGTTCTTGCTAGTGTGGCGGCAGCTGAATCCGATCGTCAACAGAGCGAAAAGGCTCGTGATGAGAGATTTGTCAGTCCACAGACTGAAGAACGAGAAAGAGCAAGAAAACACAATGTGGATTTTATGATTACGCAGCATGCTCCTCCAGCTGATCAAGCTTAGGATATTTATTTTTATGTTTGTTTAAAACCCTTTCTCATATTTAAGCATAAAGAACAATAAAAATGCAAAACATTATGTATTTATGAGATATAATGAAATATAGATTTTCATAGTATATGACGGTAGGAAACAGGGGGTTCAATTTATAAAGTGAATTCCTCTTGATAAAATCTAAACCCTTTCGATTCCGCCCATCCTTTAGTATCGTGAACCAATTTATGTGATCCCGCCGATATCACCCAACCACCTCTTCTAGACTCTGGGCTGATTGTGAGCAACTGGTCCACACAACAGCAATCGTCTGCATCAATGGAGATACCACATAGCCATGCTTGTAACCGGATGTTCAACACCGGCCGACTGTTAAACATGGCTTGGGCATATTCATCTCGAATATCTATGTATCTTGGTTTTGATCGATTGGACGGCTTTAAATGACGATGGTGATGAATGGGGTCAATCACATGCTCTGATGTATACCTTGTAATTTTAGGTCGATTAGCAGGTATTAGACGGTCCGTCTCGCTGCTACTACTACCGTTTGATGAAGTTATTGGCAAATTAGTAGGCTCACCACCACTCAAGGTACTGTCAGTAACTGATTGGGCGTCATCATATGTCTCGTCGTAAGTTTCTTGCTCATTTTGGTAATCATCAATTCCATGATGCTCATCATATGGTCTTTCCACATTCTGTTCAATCTGAGGAGTATCCATACAACACAGATCATCAACAGCAATATCAAGATATTCGTCATCATTAAGTTCTTTATACAATTGTGCTTCTAGCAGTGAAGCAGTGCTTAGACGACGTTTCAATCGACTTTCTCGAGTGAAATATATCTCGACTTTACCGTCCATAACTGCATCATGTAGTCCGATTGATTTCAAAACCAATGCATCCTGAGGGTCTCTTACTGCCCATAACAATTTGACCTCTACGCCTAGGCTTTCCAAGTATCTAAACACAGGAGCCGCAAATGCAATACCCGATCCACCAACAACAAAAAGAGCTCGGCGTATATGTCCAGCCTTGGCACCATCCAAGAATTGAGTAGAAACCGATCTATAGATATTCGATAGCGAGTAAGTTTGTCTCAGTTTGATAGAGTACCTTGACTTGCGGACTACCAACTGAAGATACGGTTCATCAGGCATTGAAGCCACTGTATATGGATGCGAAGCTTGAAACCAGGTACTTGGCCAGTATAAAGAATTTGACAGTCGAATATGAGATCCGGGAACAAAATTCGCCGATGCCAATCGCTTCGGTAGCCTGGCTTTGGGGATCGTGATCAAATACAGAGTTGGTGAAATAAATTGTACCAAAAGATTGGTATGAGCAGATTGGAAAAACCTGTAGAGGGCCTGTCCTACCAAGGTACCAGCACATAGGCCCATATATGCATTTGCAGGTGGACTAGAGTGCCACCAAATCATAGCCACAGTAATCCAGGCCGAAGCATAGTGAATTCCATAGAATAGTCTATAAAAACGTCTTCTCAAAGGATGTAGAGATGTAATGGCTATTAAGACAAATAATGTAATGGCAGCAATTCCAGATAGATTATTGCTACTAAGCAACTTTCGTAACTTGCCTGTAACAGCATAGATGTATGTGTATAATATGGCATGGCCCAATATTAGTAATACAATAACTCTTCCTAACCATTTGTGAAAAGGTAATAATTGTAGATAGAAAGCTTCTGGAAATGGAAAAGGTCTCAAGGTAAGAAAATATAAAGGAGGCATGAGAGCAACCGTGACTCTACCAAGTCGTTTGGCAAGAAACGTCAGATCTTGGTAACATTCCGACAATACTAAATATGATAATCCAACCGACCAGGCCATAAGAGTTAATGGTAACCAATAAGTCTGTCTTATTAAATAAGCATTTCTAGCCACCGATCGGATTCTTGACGACCGTCGTTTAACTATTCGTCGTGAAGCAACAGGAGCTAATAAATGAAACAATGCAAATAGAACAATCAAGCCAGTAGCAGCTACAAAAGTTCTTAGACCATATTCGGCAGTAACGGCTGTTCGAAATCGTTTGACCTCTGCCGGTACACTTGGATATACTTTCCACATCATCATAGAACTGACATCTAAGAGGTCGTATAGTGATAGAATAGAGCTTTTTTTCCTTTTATGTTTCGCCTAATGGTTGGTTCATAACTACCCAGACAACAACATAAATAATCACAAATCGATTGATAAGATTAGATTCACTCACTCACATACCATCAGATGCGGAATCAGTTGTTTAAATAGCTTGCACAGCTGGCAAGTAAGAAAAAAATAATCTTAATCTACCTTGGTACTTGCTATCCACCCCACCTAACAGAATTCACTGCTGGACATGTATATTTATGTATGATCCAGCTAACTGCATGCAGACCCAATGCACCTGAAGAGCGAGTTGCGCGGCTTGAGCTCGCAAGAATATGCCTATTCGGGAGTTATCTGATCTAGCGCCGTGTGCCATGTGGGTTTTTATTGCAAAGAATAAAAAATATCTGATAAGCCTGTGGCCGAATTACGTGATCTGCTTGGTCCGATGGCGGTTTCGGGATCCGAACAAACGCACATAGCTGGTAGTTCGTACGAGTCATACCGATATGCTGAACATGGACATTAGTAAACGTTAACTCGTTTGTGCTCGAATGTTAGCTAGTCGGTGCTCGATCCATTAACCGTTAAGGGAAATGTCGAATTAGCCGTGTAAAAACTAGAAAATGAGTAAACGGAAACGTACCCGGTTAAAGGACAGTGGTATGAAGAACGGTGGAAGAGTGATTAGCGGAAGTAAGACGCGTCACGTACCGCGAGTTCTAGATATTAGTAGTTGATTATAGTGAGTATGGACGAGTATCGAGCTCACAATGTTCGACAGACTATTGTGCCACCGTCCAAGCCAGATCCAATGGCTCAAGATTATAGGACGGTACCTGGCTTGTCAGAAACTGAACGACAGTTGCTAATTGAATATCAGACACTGACTGCCAATCTGTCAGAGGTAAGAGGTGGGATATCAAGATTAAAAATAAAAACTCATGCTCGCATTCAGCCTAACACAAACAGTTGTCGCAATTAATCTCCAAACTTGCTTCGAGTCCTACATCTGCTGCACTAGATACTTTGCAAGCCTTGGAGTCAAAGACGTCGCTTGTATTCACACTACTAAAAGCATCTGTATATAGTGTTTTTGTGCAAAATGAGCAGCTTGAAAACGGTATCACAGAAGATGGCGACAGAGATGTTTCCATGGCCGCTGACGGTGCCCAATATAGTGAGAGAAGCTATTACTATTAGTGTGACGTTATGATGATTTTAGTGTCTGTGTAGGCTCTCGGTACGAAGGATGGATATTAGATCATCGTCCGGTCATCGTCCGACTATCGTCGAGCCATCCTCTGGCCATCTTCCTGGCAACTTGCTTTCGCTGTTCCCGATAAAGGAGATACTATTTGTCTCTCCCTTACATTGTTTAGACATGCGTATAGCATCTGAACTCTTCATGTTCATGCCATCTGCAGTTCCCACTATGGCATTTCAAAACTTCCACTGTAGTATATCATATCGTGGCCACTCATAAGCTGATATATAAATATTGATTAATATTAGCTACCCCTCCATCCCCCTCCATCCCACTAACTCCCTCTCCCCGGACTCCACTCCACTACCCCTCCAGCCCACCACCCATCCCCACACATGCCCTTGCCCAGCAGTGAATTTTCACACGCATAAACTGGACCCTCGATTTGGACCCTTGATTCAAACCCACAATGCGATCGATGATTGTTCTTACTCGCTCCGTCTTGCTTGGGCGACCTCTGTTGACCAGGCCCCTAAGATCCCCTACAGTAATCAGTCTTTGGGCCCGGTTCAACTCCAGTTCGCCGGATCCCATCGCACGATACAGGAAGAAGTTGGAGCAGAAGGCTCAGGCGTAAGTTCCGAGACCGCTGCTGCCTCCGGCGGCCGGGCGCTGCCCGGACCCGTTTGCTCGAGCTTCGCTCGAGAAGTGTGGTCCCTGGACTGCGAGCGCAGCGAGCACAACGGGTCCGGGCAGCGCCCGGCCGCCGGAGGCGACGACCCCCGTCGTGTAGTAACTAATGGTGGTATAGCGAGGGAGTAGCGTCAATTGAGGAGCTGAAGGCCAAGTTCAAGGACGACATTGAGGAGAAAAAGAGAAAGCTTAATGAAATTGATCCACTGAAGCTATTGCAGGAACATGAGACGCGAGCGAAGGTTAGTCCGGAGGAACTGGAAGAGGCTGCTAAACAGAGAGGGCCTCTGCCACCGCCACTTCCAAAGGCAGATATCAAGGAGTTAAAATCGTTTGTGGACACTGAGAAGTTGCGGTTGCATGAGGCCAAGGAGATTGAGCTGATTTGGAAAGCGCGGTTCGCGGCCAAGGAACGCACTCTGTGTGGTGCTCTGAATGGAGTGACCTTTAGCCTTATTTATCGAAACGCTCGCAAAAATCCGACTTTTGTGCTTCCGCTACCTCATGACGGAGAGGGAGTGGAGCTGCATTTCGTGCAGTGGTCGTTTGTTGGACCGTATACGATCCATTGTATGATGACAACACTGGCAGAATATAAATTGCATCAGGAGTTTGCCCGCCCACACACCACGCTCATGTTCCATAGCGATCTCCTGGCTGATAAAGAGCTGGTGTTGATGAACGGCTCGGTCGAGAGGGACTCTTCTCTACGTTTGGATGACGCCATTTTACTATCGTTGATTTTGCAAAGATTCTATAGTTCTCACCACACCACCCCCTCGGGAGCAAGAAAGCTCGCGCTGCTGGAATCCTTCAACCAAGGAGATTCGCAGTTCTCGGTCGACGCTCTAATCGCCGAAACTGAAACTCTGGACTAAAAAGTTCTTGTAAATATCATACACTAATCCATTTAATCAAGATAAGCATATCTTGCATGATGATATGCAGGGACGGGTTCTAGCGTGCATGCATGCGCCTTTATCTTTTAACTTTAATTTTTTGACAGGGGGGCTCGGCCTCCGGCGGCTGGGCTCTGCCCAGACCCGTTGCTCGCTTCGCTCGATGAGAGGGGTAAAAATGCATTATTAATGTATGTGTATATGGCAAAAAAATCAAAAGTATGTTAAAAGTTCTGAGCAGGATTGTTGATGACTGTGGTATGGTATTGGTCCACGTTTGCTCGGAAAACGTTGGCATCGTCGTCGAAGCTGGCCTTGTCCTGTCCATCGGGAGATGGGTGCCGGAGCTTCTTTTTGCCCCAAATCTTCCACCCGACAAACGCCAGGCCTACAACGAGCACCGCGCCCACCACACCAACCACAGTGCCTACAATGACCGGGGTGTGGTTGGTAGACTTATGGGTCGGGGTAGTCGTGGCAGCTGATGAGCTGGCGGTGGTAGAAGTAGCAGATGAGCTGGTAGACAACGTTTGAGACGACGTCAAGGTGAAAGTAGACGTGGAGTCGCTTTCAGTACGAGTGATTGTACGAATGACAATGGACGTCGACTGGCCATTATTATTGGCCGTCGACGAAGTGACGGGTGACGACGTCGACTCGTCGTCATCATCATCATCAGAGCTCGACGAAGCTTTATTGGTGGTAGAAGCTGGCGAAGCGGAAGAAGCGTCAGCAGATGAAGATGATGGGGTTGGTGAAGTGGATGTCGAATGCTCGGTGGAAGAATGGTCTTCAGACGTTGAGGTAGGAGTAGATGAAGACGATGGAGAGGGGGAGGGAGAAGGAGATGTCGAGGTAGTGGTGGTAGTGGTTGATGGAGATGGAGATGGCGACGTGGAAGTCTGCAGAGTAGAACTAGGAGAAGGAGTGGCGGTAGTGGTAGAAGGAGATGGAGAGGGAGAAGAAGATGACGAAGACGACGATGAGGAACTGGACGGTGTTGAAGAAGAAGACGAGTTGGTACTTGAGCCGTCAAACTGACGGGCTTGGATGTTGAGGGCGTCGTTCGAGGGGTCGTTCGAGGGGTCGTTCGAGGGGTCGTTCAGGGGGTCATTCAGGGGGTCGTTCAGGAGGTCGTTCAGGGAGTCACTAACTTCGCTGACAATTTCATCATTGGAGTCGTCGGTGGCCGTCAGATCATCCTCAGATGCTAGCACTAATAAAGGAGACCCCGCATCTGCCGACGGCATCTTATAAACTACCGATGTTTTGGTGGTGGTGATGTGAATGTTTCCATTGACGTCGGTGGACGCGGGCTCATCGGCGCTCACGGCACTGGCATTCGTGAATGCCAGCAAAGAAACTGTGAGTGTGAAAAGGAATCCAGATTTCATATTAGGGTTAAGTGCAAATGTCTAGTTGAGGCAACGTTGAGGTTAAGAGAGTTCACACAATCGGGAGGTTGTAGAAACTCAAACTTAATGGAATAAAACGACTAACAAATGAATAAAAAATGGCAAATGGAATCAGTTGATAGATCCAAAAAAAACAAATGGAATTTCAAATCAAGTCAGATCCAAAATAAATGGATGTCAAATCAGATGATCCGAAAACAAACTGTCGATGTAGATGTCGATGTCGATGCTCAGTTGATGCGATATTGACGGGAGATTTTGTATACCTGAGAAGGAACGTAAGAGACTCTAAAAAAGAGCACCAGAAAAGAGCACCAGAAAATTTTGTTGTCGACTTGAAATGGAAAGTTTTTTTTTCTAGTCAGGTCTGTCTCGTATTTCACGGAAGAAAAGGGAACTCGGCGTGAAAAAGAAAGAAATATGTGAAAAATACGAAAAAGAAAGGAGTTACCCAGCGGTACAAGACTGTCTCCTTTTAATTTTCTCTGGGCTGGGCTGGGCTACAAGCTGCGTGACGCCGCGGCAGTGATAGCTCACCCCGCTGTAGGGTAGCTGTAGGGTAGCTTTACCTGTCCCTGTAGCTGTAATTATAGCTGTACCTGTACCTGTAAGGAGATTGAGGTTCGACCGCAGTCAGTGGCTGACTGAAACTGTAGTTAAGCATGTAGTAAGTTACTAAGTATAGCGTTGAGAGAGTCGATAGAGTCGAGAGAGTCGGGGAGAGTAACAAGTAAGAGTACAAGTGAGTAGTGTTGTATTGGCGTTCATCCGACTCGGAGGGCCCCGCTCGTAGGGCCTAGTGAAGCTTAGCCGGTAACAGATTCTCGAAAACGAGCTCAACTTCTAATACCAGCCGTAGTAGACTACTACCCCTCTACTTCCTCTCTACTTCCTCTCTACTACCCCTCTACTTCCTCTCTACTACCCCTCTACTACCTCTCTACTACCCCTCATTGCACTACTACTACTACTACTATTACTCCGTTATACTGACACCAACACATATATCATAATTCCATAATCATTCGCTTTAGTCTGCAAGACTTAATCTCTCACCTCAAATCCATACGACCAGATAACTATCCTAACTAACTTGGCATTTAACTCAAGATTCACCTCCTTAAAATGCACGCTTACTACAAATAGAAACCGATCATTCTGTACTGGAAAAGCCACTAGTGGGGTTTAGATTAACTTTCGCCAAGAAAAGAACATGGAATAACGTTAATCAAATGACCGGGGTCATAAAATAGCCAACTCTATTCTTGGAAATCTGGGGAGAAACGCACTCGTGTGCAGCTTCAGCATCTGAGCCTCGAAGGGAGATCCATTAACGAGTGCTGGCCCCGTCCTCAACGGGAGTTCCGGATCTCTAATTGGCCCCGACAGCCCAGAATATGTCGTGGACATGTGTTTCCGAGCTTAACAGAGCCTATAATTAGCACATTCCACTGCATCTACATCTGCCGATCGCCGTTCATCTATGCAGGATAGATATTTTTAGGTTTGAAACGAGAATGCCAGGGATATTATTCACTGGAGTGATCCGGGCGCAGTATCACGAGGAGGCCGCGGTGAGGACACGCTGAGGACGTGCTGAGGACATGCGGAGGACCCGCTGAGAGGCAAAGTTGGTGACGACGGGCCTCTCCGAGATATGCAGGGGTTATGAGTCCTGGGTCTTCCGGTCCCTGGTTCCGGCTCGTGAAGCTCGCCCGTGCTCCGTCCACTCCCCCCCATCAGCGACGCATGAAACTGGAGCTCAACAAGAGCGAAAACTCGAGCCAAATCTCGAGCGAAGCTCGAGCAACGGGTCTGGGCAGAGCCCAGCCGCCGGAGGCCTCCTCCGGGCCCCGACCTCCCTCCCCAATTCTGCCGCCGCCGGCGCGGGTAAATCAGTCATCGAGGACCCTTGCGACAGATCTAGGCGATGAGAGAGATGGATTATATCTTTTTACTAATCATAGGAAGGTTGTTTTGCCAGGTGCTCAGGTGGGTGACAGTGTGTTCGTTGTTGCCATGAGTAGAGAGATGGAGATGCCGAAGCTGGCGACAGGCGAGACGCTGAGTGTGGTGCCGTCAGCGGGGCCGCCAGCAGTGCCGCCAGCAGTGCCCTCAACAGTGCCTAGATATGCGATTCTGGACCAGATGCCATCGTTACGGCACCAGGTGATTTTTGCAGCGTCCGGTGTAACCGCAGCACTGGCCAGTTTGCCTATAGAGGCGGTGGCCACCGGTCTGACGACGCCTAAGTTCCAAACGCTGTCGTTCCTGAGACAGCACTCGGTGCCGCATGTGTCGAGGATGATAGTGAGGTTCTGGACTTTTGGTGTTGCGTTCAGCGAGACCCAGAAATGGCCAGTTCCCATTTGGATGAAGACGAGTTTAGCGGGCGCTACAGGCGGGCTTGTAGAGTCGGCGTGTTATAGCTTTCTGTACCAGCGGCAGAAACCTAGTCTACAAATAGCCAAAACACTAGCCAGTCACTCGGGACGCATGTTGGTAGGGTTTGCTACATTTACTTACCTTGCCACACGTACTGGCGACAAAATGCCTCCCGCTCCCTACTGGTACTGCTGGACTCTTGGGGCCACTGCCGGCGGTGTGTCCAGCACCATTGTAGGAGCCATAGAAGGAATTCGAGGAACCAACCTGCTCACGCATGTTCTCAAAAGCATGTTTCTCGTGGGCACCGTGATCTCCATCCAGGTGACCAGTGCCACACAGTACGTAGCATTATTATCATGACACTGCATTTGAAATAGATATAGACATAGACATAGATGATCGCCGCCGACATTACTCAAACCGTGCATACAATGCACCCCTGAAAACCGTTGAAAAGCCGTTGTGAGGGGCACAACGGGGGAGGGGCATGTACCACCTCCGGTGGCTGGGCTCTGCCCAGACCCGTTGTGCTCGCTCCGCGAGCCGCTGGGTGCTCAACAACGGCCGTTGTCACGGTCCCTGCCTCTCGAGCGAAGCTCGAGCCACGGGTCCGGGCAGCGCCCGGCCGCCGGAGGCGTAGACCTGGCACACCTCGTGCGGGGCACACCGCTGTTCCCTCAAACTCAGGTTCCTTATAATACATAGATGGGCATGATAGGCTGCTGCGCATGTGGTGCCCTAGAGCTCCTCGGCGACAATGGACATGATCATGGCGTACAGGTAGTAGAAAAACAGCAGCAGGTGGAAACCCAGCTTGACAAACGCCTCTTTTTTGTGCTTGGTCACGGTGCGGAAAATCTCCGTCGCGTCCAGCAAGTACGTGCTCGTGATGAACTTGCGCCCATTGTACGCCAACAAAGGCACGTTGAGCAGGAACGAGAACCATTTGCCAGTGAACAACATCAGCAAAGACACAAATGCATGAAGTGCTGCCTCCGGAATGATATACTATAGATACTGTTAGTGCGAGGTCGTGGCGACAGGGAGGGGGCTACGCCTCCGGCGGCTGGGCGCTGCCCAGACCCGTTGGCTCCGCTTCGCGGAGTACTTGGACCGTAGGACCGCGAATTCAGTACTCCGCGAAGCGGAGCCAACGGGTCTGGGCAGCGCCCAGCCGCCGGAGGCATCCCAGCGACACCACGTACCATATTGAGCTTGTTGCAAAGGTCCACGGGGTTGATGTAGTCGGCCTCGAGATCAGAGTACATGACCGCGAAAAACACCTGGAGAAACAGGTTCGCTCCGTTCAGGAACACTGCAGCGAGATAGAGAAACATCGGGAAGTCGAGGCCTGTGCAGAAGATGGCAGATCAGAGAGGGGGAAGTGGTAGACAGGTCTCAGGATCAGATCAGATCAGTTCGCGGTGGTCGTACTTTCTTGACAAACTTGCGAGACGCAGACGCAGACGCACGGCTGGCAGACAGGCAGATCCCTAACATCTGGTTGATTACCCCTGAGCGAGGAGGGGTACGAGGGGTGCAGTGGGTTGGAGTGGGCTGTAGTGGGGTAGAGGTAGGATAGATTAGATGTCGTGTATCAAGTGTGAAATCCAACCGGGGAGAAACCTGAAGCATTTTGAACTGCACTGCTGATATAGTTTTATTTCTTTGTGTGATTATATTATATTATTCGTATAGTTCGTGATCTATCATATGGTATCTGATATACGGCTAGATAGTATATATAGCCAGATCAAGGTTCTCCGCATTTATTCTATCTGACACCCAAGCAAAATTATTGCTGGGCTGTTGTGGTCGAAGCGTTGATTCAGTCATGTTTGTGGGATGCGTGGAGATACGTGTCCCACCGGTGACGCAAATGATGGTATTGTCGAGCGTGGTGTTCATAACGACCGAAGCTATTCTATCGTTCTATGATCGTTTACCCTGGAACAAGCCCCAAATAGAAGATGGACCAGAAGATGGACCAGAAGCAGAGGACGTGACATCATCATCACCATCATCAAGGGTCCCTGCTGATGGTGGCAAGATTAAAGACGACGGGGCACGTATCCTAATACCCTTCACCCATGTCATGTCAAATTTGGCCCTCCTGTGCGAACTGTGAGTTCCAACATGCCATCTGAAGAAGCCACAAATCTATTCAATCTCATGTCACGAATTGCTCATGACCGTCTAAAAAAAGAGGCCACTTATGATGACCGAGATAAACGCAGTGAGTACTCGTCGCAGGCTGATGGTGACGGTTGTCGTGCAGCCGGTACAGTCTACATGTGCACCGAATGTGATATAGTATTGTGCGAGACTTGTGAACGGAGAAATGCTCATGATGAAGCTCATATGCTGTTCAAACTGGATATTCCTAAAATGGTCGGCATTCTATCCTCTGCTGGATTGTGCGGAGGTAAGGTTCCCTGGGTCTCCAACGCCAATATTGCCTATCTGCAGACGGATCCAATGCCGTTTTCACGGTCATTTTCTCAGATCGAACTGATAAAAAGCCTTGTCAATAAGAAAATGTCCACTGCTCAGATTGGTGGATTGTATGACCAGTTTATATGCCTTGTAGACTGTCCTGTGAATGACCCAACTGCAGTGTCAGTACAATATAGTGCCATTTCAAAAGATAGTCTAGAGCACACGCTCATTACAAGCTATACGACATCTGTTAGCTTTTTGACCGACTTCATCCTTGGCATGTATGATCTTGATGGTGATGGAGTTACGTCGTTTGCGGATTATGTCCGAGGGACCTACTTGGCCATTTATAGCTCATTTGATGAGAAGCTTGATTTCTTGTTGTCTGAAATAAACAAAACAGCGGCGAAGGTTGCGAAACAAGAAACGGAAACGGGACACCCCCAAAATCCTACCACAATCTGAGATGTTTTACGTAATTTATTTCTTGCATATATAGATTTGAGTCAACGGACATTTGCAGATGCAATGGCCATTCAGTCTTTCGATGCCCAAGTTGAACTAAAGAGGAAGGACGATTTACAGCGGCAACGAGATTTTGAATCCAAGTCGGGCAGCCATCGACTCTTTGTCCCAGGCTATTTAACTGGATCGTCTCACATTCCGACCTCGGTTATGGACAAAAGACTAGATATGATGTTATGGCACGTCCGGCCTGAGATGGATTCGCGAGCGGCATATAATCCCATATCCCAAGCACCACCGTCTGTTGAAGCTGAAGTGGCAGTAATGTGGGACATATCCATCGAAATGCTTCTTGACAACATCTTCCAAGACTCCAAAGCTATTACCGACTCCAGTGTGTTTAAAAAGCGAATCCTACAAAGTCCCCAACTGCGTGGAGCCATTCAAGCTCTGTTTGAAGCAGGGGTTATTTAATAGAATAAATAAATAATAATAACGCAATTATCAAGACACACCCGTCTGTAAAATGTGCTCGTAAAGAGGAGTGTTTAGCGGATCCGAGGCCGGATCGAGATGCTCGGGCTCTTCTTTCTCAGTGTCTCGAAGATGGACTGCTACAGCTTTAAGCGCATCAATACGGGCTGCTGCTAGCTGTAACTTGAAGGAATATTCAAGATCCATCAGCACCCTTCTTCTCTCCAGCATCATATTCATCGTGCCAAAAGAATTGGTAGGACTCTTTCTCTCAAGAAACAGAGATTTACTAGCGATTTCAGGCAGATCGCGCATCTCCTTGTCTAATTTGTCATACAAAGTGGGCAAAATGACATTGCTTACGCTCTTAGTAAGAAGTTCGTCCTTGGCAAATGGCGGTCGCGGAAGTTCTTTTTGAGCCTCAGCATCTTGTGTCCGAGAAAGTTCATCTTCATATTCTGCTTCTTCGGCCAGCGAATAGTAAAGATCACTCAGTAGCATGCGGTATTCGTCAGGCCGCAAATACGACTTCAATAAAGGAACTCCCTCGGAGAAGTTCATGGTGGCTGCTTCATGCTGAAGAGCAAATGTTAGAGATGTGTTATCTGCATACTCGGATTCCAAGTCTTCTACTTCCTTGTTAGAGAAGTAATAGTATCCGTTAAGACAAGAATCTAATCCGCCCAGAGGATTGGCAGTAGTCCGTTCTATCACTGTATCAATACTTTGATCTTTGAGATCAGCTGGCAGTCTAGGGTAATCATCGTCATTTCTATATTGGGCCTTGATATCCAAATCTATTTCGTCTTTGGTGGAATCATTGCCGTTACTAGCCACAAAAGCTGGAGTTGGAGCTGGAGCTGGGGCTTGGGCTGGGGCTCGTTTCGAACCTTTACTATGCTTATTATTGGATTTACCTTTTTTCTTTTTAGCTGCCATTATGAGTGAATCAGATTGGCATTCGTTGACTGACCGAATTCGTGACCAAAATTGAAACCAAAACTGAGATCGAAGTTGAGATCAAAGTTGAGGTCATATACTTCTGGTGACTAGCGCCGTACCTATCATCTATTCAACTGGGCCCTGCATATGAGATGAATATTAAAGTCTCTGATTTATATAATAACAAAATAATACAAATAAAAATAGAAAAAAGGGCAGGATGGCTTCATAGAAAGTTAAAGGTTACTGAGTTCATATTATGAGAGGGTGGATCGATATCCTTGACAGCATTGATAGTGGTATGTAGTCTTTCGTCTATAGTCTGTAGTGAATTTGTTGTATTTCAAACATTTCCATTCAAATCGATCGATAGAAACAATCTCAATATCCTACATCCATATTACCTATCTTTCATAGCTACTACCATTTGTCTGATTATATAGCTATAGCATTGGATGGTGCGGCTGGAGAGCCATATTAAGAAGTCTACTTCACGAGATGTTCCACATTCTGTCCATTTATATAGTCAAAATGTCTGGAATATCTTCGGTATATCCACCACCACCTTGGTATTATAAACATTTTACAACCGAGAATCTTGAAAAATTCCGGAAAGAAAGCAAACAGAGTGCACGAGATTCGGAAGGCGAACCCAATGAAAGTGGAAATAATCCTACAGTACTCGCATTTCCTTTAAACCTTTTTGAACCACCATCAGGACCACCCAACACAACATCCTATCGAGGGTTTGGCAACGTATGGCAGGTTGATGATAAATTGTTGCCTTTAGAAGAGGTGGGAATTCGACAGTTGTATCGAGATATTCGCAGTGGGAATGGCACCACCACTACCACCACTACCACCACATCGCCGCCATCATCCACGTCTATCCAGGTCAGTCATCAGGAACAAATCTGGGAACTTAAAAAACTACTCAAATCGGTATTGGTGAACTTTCTAGAACTAGTGGGAATCATGAGCATAGCACCTGAAAAGTTCCCTGCCAAGGTCGAAGACATTCGAATTATCCTTATAAACATGCATCACCTACTGAACGAGTACCGGCCACATCAGGCCCGAGAAAGTCTTGTTCTACTAATGGAGGACCAGATCCGCACCAGGCGATCCGAGATTCAAAGCTTGAAAGACTCTAATGAATTAATCCAGAGTCAGATGACCAGTCTGGCTCAGCAGATGTCGGGAATTCTGGCCGAAACCGCCTCCAGCGTTGAAAGCCTTTATGACCAGACTGACGCCGCGGCGTCCAAATGCCAAGAGGACAAGGATTCGCCCGCCGCAGCGGATGGCCGACGAAACCGTGACCTTGCACTATGGAACCTGCTGAGGCAGCAAGGGATCACCCCGTAAATGTATTTATTTTCTCCGCACCGTCCTCCCGACTGTGCTGCCTCCGGCGGCTGGGCTCCGCCCAGACCTGGTGTTCCCGCTTCGCGGGAAGCGCGACGGTCACATCCCAGGTCCAAGCCCTCAAGCGCAGCTTGAGCCACGGGTCTGGGCAGCGCCCAGCCGCCGGAGGCGGAGTCACACGAAGGTGTACGTATATATATTCTCAGAGATAAAACTTAGACTTGAAGCTGTACACTTTCCGAAGAGATATGGTGTTCGAGTCCTTGAAGAGCCTTGGCAACAGTGATTTTGACGAATTTTTCAGTCTGCTGAGGAGCCCGTCCGACAAATGTCTGAGGATCAAGCAAGGTTTCAAGATCGTTCTTGACAGGTGCAAAGTAATCGGTGGCCTTGACTCTTTCAATGAGGTCGTTGTCACCTCCTTGTTCCTTGACCACACTAGCAGCTTGATGAGATAGGACCCGGATTTGTTCATGACATTCTTGACGATCGCCTCCGCGCTGGACCATGGCCATAATTATATTTTCCGTGGCCATGAAAGGAAGCTCAGAGTTGATACGTCTTTCAATGACTTTCGGGTACACTACTAAACCAGAAACAATATTGAGCATGGTGGAAAGAACAATATCGGCTGTGAGATAGGCAGATGGAATCGATACACGACGAATGGCCGAATCGTCCAAAGTTCTTTCAAACCATTGTACTGACGCAGTAGCAGTAGCGTCTTGGAAAGTCGACTGTAAATGACGAGCCAATGAGCACACACGCTCACTTCTCATAGGATTACGCTTATAGGCCATGGCCGAAGAACCGATTTGGGACTTTTCAAATGGCTCTTCAATCTCCTTGAGATTGGCCAAAAGTCGAATATCAGTAGCAAATTTATGGGCAGACACACCTAATGATGCTAAAGTGGCCAAAACATCGACATCGATTTTACGGGAATAAGTCTGTCCAGTACATGGATAAGCATAATCAAATCCAAGCATCTCAACGACTCTTTGATCTAATTCTTCCACTTTATCATGATCTCCATGAAACAAAGATAGGAAAGAACCCTGAGTACCAGTAGTACCCTTGACTCCACGAAGTCCTAGGTCATTGCGAGCTCTTTTTAGGTTTCTCAAATCCCATAACAGCTCCTGGATCCATAGCGTGGCCCGTTTACCAACCGTGGTGAGCTGAGCTGGTTGGAAGTGGGTCCATCCTAAAACAGGTAGATCCTTATATTGTAGGGCAAACTTCGATAATCGGTCAATAACGTTAACAAGTTTAGGAATCAGTAGATCCAGTCCATCTCGAAGGAAAATCAAATCGGCATTATCAGTAACATAACATGAAGTAGCACCTAAATGAATAATACCTGCGGCAGCAGGAGCCTTTAATCCATAAACATGAACATGAGACATGACATCATGGCGGACAATGGCCTCTTGTTTTGAAGCTGCTTCAATATCCTCGTCACTAACAATGAGGTTCTCTTTTAATTGTTCAATAGCCTCATCGGTAATTGCTTCAATTCCGAGTTCCTTTTCGGCCACTGCCAGAGTGTACCACAGCTTTCTCCAAGTCGAGTATCTAGTCCTTGGAGAGAACAGTTGAGCCATCTCCTTTGACGCATAACGAGAAGATAGCGGTGAAGAATACGAATCGTTTGAAGACATGGTGAATACCAAGAGTTGTAATTATAACTGATAATAATTAAAATCGTGAGATTAATATAAAGTCTTTGATTTAAACTTTTTCATTTTTCGCACGGCAGAATTGTCTGCATGAATGAGAATTGGGGGCACATGTGGAAAGGTTCGTCACACCAACTGGCTTTGGAAATGTTCGTTAACAGGGATCCAAGATTAAGATTTAAGTCTTTTGGATCGATCGCTGACTGGATTAGAGTGAATAATGTATATGAAAAATATGAAGCGTGTCATATATGTTTACCATATATCTACTATATACCATATACCATGTATCTACCATATACAATATATCTACTTAATATTTCAATCAATGATATTGAGTTGTGGGTCATGTGCGGTATTGAACGGTGAAAACACTCAGACTCGTATACACCAGCGCAAATGATTGGTATTTAATTGTGAGTCCTCGAACCCGTCTATAGACCCTACAGACCCTCTGTAGACCCTGCGTTCTTGCCATTATCTGACTTTAGCAGGGTATCACTATACCGGGGAATTCCGGAATGCCTGGATAAGCCTTCACCAACCACCTCCACTAACCACCTTTACCTCCACCTTCACCTCCACGTCCACTAACCACAACCACTCACTCACCACCACATCCGTAACAGTAGAGTGTCGCTCCTGTTATTTTCCGAATATCAATACTATTTCCTTTCCTACAACCCCTTAATGCCTGGACCTATTGAACACAGCTTGGGCCTCGAACCCATTGCAGACCATTCGTTCAGCCAGGACCGATCTTTGCTAGCAATTGCTAGAAATAACAATGTAGAGCTGTATTTCGACACCGGAAGAGGCCATCAATTGCAATTGGGAACCACCTTGTCGGAACACGATAAAACAGTTACGTCGGTAGACGTTGCTAATGATGGCAAGATTGTTACCTGCTCGCAGGATCGTAATGCTCTTGTGTGGGAGCCTCAGGCCGATGGGTCATGGAAACAAACTCTGGTATTGCTTCGAATCAATAGAGCCGCTACGTTTGTAAGATGGTCGCCTGATAATACCAAGTTCGCCGTGGGGTCTGGAGCTCGAGCCATTGCCGTTTGCTACTTTGAGCAAGAAAACGATTGGTGGGTATCTAAACATATTAAGAAACCCATCCGATCGACTATTTTGTCTGTAGACTGGCATCCCAACTCTGTTCTGCTGGCCGCTGGCTCGACTGATGGCCATGCTAGAGTGTTTTCGGGCTTCATCAAGTCGGTTGATCAGAGACCCGCTCCAACTGTATGGGGCGAAAGATTGCCTTTCCAGACTCTGTGTGGAGATTTCACCAATGTATCTGGAGGCTGGGTTCACGATGTGTCGTTTTCGCCTTCAGGAGATGCACTGGCCTTTGTGACTCACGACTCAAGCATTGTAGTCGCGTACCCATCTGGACCTGACCAGCCTCCACGAGCCGTTGTCTCCATCAACACCTCGTTCCTTCCATTCCGCAGCCTCACATGGGCCAGTGAAAGCTCCATTGTCGCTGCCGGCAACGACTGTCACCCCGTGGTCTTCAAGGGCTCGGAATCCGGCTGGCAGTACTCGTACTCGATCGACGATCCGGCCAAGTCCAAAAAGTCCGACTCGGCCAAAGAATCGTCGGCTCTCAACATGTTTCGCCAGCTCGACCTCAAGGGCTCTGACTCCACCAACTCCACCGAGCTGCCCACCGTCCACCAGAACACCATCACCTCCCTTCGCCCCTTTGCCTCCCACAACGGCGTCGTCACCAAGATCTCCACCTCGGGTGTCGATGGCCGCGTCGTCGTGTTCGATGTCTAGTCCTCGTTACTAAATCTAGTACTTAGTTATACCACGCCCCCCGTGTCGCCTCCGGCGGCCGGGCGCTGCCCGGACCCGTAGCTCGCTTCGCTCGTGCTTGGTGCTGGGGAGTAGAAGCTCGCGAAGCGAGCACAACGGGTCCGGGCAGAGCCCGGCCGCCGGAGGCGACAGGGGGGCGTGGTACTCCACAACACCAAGCACGAGCGAAGCGAGCTACGGGTTCGGGCAGCGCCCGGCCGCCGGAGGCAACACACATAGCTAGAGACAGTTTTATTGGTAGTATTTATGGACGAGACATGCTGACAGGGCGCTTTTTAGTAGCCGAGACGGCCAAAGTCTGGACGGGCAGCAGGCTTGTTGTCAAAGACCTTTTCGATTCTCTCCAGGACCTCGGGAGTGAGCTTGGGAAGAACTTCGTAGGCCTTGAGATTGGCGTCGAGCTGCTCGGGCTTGGAGGCGCCGATAATGAGGGTGGACACGTTCTTGTTTTTCAGCAAAAACGCCAGTGCCAATGGAGCAGGCTCCACACCCAGATCGTCAGCAACTTCCTGGAATAGAACGACTTTGGCAAGATTCTTCTTACCTTCCTCGGTCTGGAATCTGGTCTTCAGAATGCCGGGCAATGACTCGTCTTTGCCGATATTGTCGGGATCATAACGAGAACCCTTGGGAATACCAGCAGAATACTTGCCAGTGAGAAGACCGGTACACAATGGAGAAAACACAGTTGTACCATAGTTATAAGTCTTGAAGATTGGCGCCAACTCCTTCTCAAACTGGTCTCGGTCAATCAAGTTATACAGAGGCTGTTCTACAACTGGAGCAATCAAGCCATATTTGGTAGCAGCATGTTGAGCAGCCTCGATTTCATAGGCACTCCACATGGACGTTCCCCAGTAATAAGCCTTGCCGTCATTGATAACTTGGGTAAACGCACGGACAACTTCTTCAATAGGAGTAAAAGGATCAGGGCGGTGGGCAAACACAATGTCCACGTATTCATGTTGTAATCTAGCCAATGAAGCATCTACACCTTCAATAATGTGTTTGCGAGACAGACCTCTGTCATTTACACCTGGGCCTCCCCAGAAGATTTTGGTAGATAGAACATAGTCGGATCTTTTCCAGCCAAGTTTCTTAATAACTTTACCAAATGAAATTTCACAAGCACCGCCACCATACGCTTCGGCAGTGTCGTAAAAGTTAATACCTAGCTTGAATGCCTTGTCAAAGATAGCGAGGGTCTTTTCGTCTTCGACTTGTTTACCTTCACCATAAGTAACCCAACCTCCTAAAGAGATGGATGATACACGAAGACCAGTGGGGCCAAGAAATCTATATTCAGCAGGTGGGATAACAGACATTTTTTAAACTAGAGGGATAAAGTCAATTGCAATGAAACAATATTAAAAAAAAAAAAACTCAAACCCCTAAAGAGAGAATCTGACGACCTTATATATTAAGGCCAGGTCCCCTGAAAAGCTCAGGCTGGAAGGCCATCATCTGTCAAGGCGGGGCGCGCGGACGCAACCCCCACCCCACCTGGGGCCGCATATAAGATTAGTTCTCCGTTGGATCGTGAGACAAGCAGTGGCGCCAGGAGAGAGAGACACCGCACGCATGCAAATAAGTCGGGGAAACAACTGACCAAAATAGTTTTGTGATGAGTAACGGATGCGTTTGCATTGCCCACGTTCCTTCGAGCGTGTCCGTTAGATCCGATGGGTCCCCGAACTTCTTTTTGTTCGCTGATACTGGTGACCGCAGGGAGTAAACGCAGCCAAGCAGCGGGTGTCGGCAGACGCGAGCCATTGCAGTGGGGCAACCAGCTCTGAGGCGGACATAAGCCGGACATAAGCCGGGGTTAACCCCCCAATGGCCAGCGGAGTGCCGGAAATAGGGCCTATCTCCGGCACGGCCCATCAATGGGTGCAACATTAGTCATTAGAACGGAGTAATTGAAGCATGGAAGATGAGATTAGCAATGGGTTTGCACAAAAGTAGTATCACCGTCAGTACTTGTTGATGTTTGTCTCGATGCATGTTGAGTTATTGCCTTTGTCAACAACATATGAAGCATGTACGCTCCTTAATCACGCAATCTGTGGTGCCGACCCCCACTCGATGACGGCTGTGTCCAGCAAGTCCCCAAGCCAGAAGAAGAATTTCACACTGCTTAGTCGACCCTACTATAAGTAGCCCGTATCCTCTGAAGTAATATTCCAAACCGCTAATTTATTTCTACTTTCAGACTGCTTAGTCGACCCTACTATAAGTAGGCCGTATCCTCTTAAGTAATATTTCAGACCGCTAATTTATTTCTACTTTCAGACTGCTTAGTCGACCCTACTATAAGTAGGCCATATCCTCTTAAGTAATATTTCAAACCGCTAATTGATTTCTAGTCAATGGTAAGAGTTTAATTAATAATGATTACACGAGAGGTGAGCGCCAGCTCAACGGAGTATGCAAATACACTTCATTCAATACACACTTATTTACCAACCCAATATCTTGGCACTACGCTAATTCCCAGCTTCATATGAGTCCGGGGAACTGCCAACTTATATAGTCTCACGTCAAACACCTGGTGGGCCGGATAAATTGCGATCGCCCAAGGAGCCAGGTCTCCGCTATCCCCGCCCTGCCCTGCATGCCCCTGCACAGTGGCCCCGAACTAGATACCTGACCTGAAAGTGGAGTGAACAACAAATCCCAGCACTCCGCGAAGCGGAGCCACGGGTCTGGGCAGAGCCCAGCCGCCGGAGGCATCCCCCTTCTACCGGAACGGTTTGTTTCGCCTCCGGCGGCTGGGCTCTGCCCAGACCCGTGGCTCCGCTTCGCGGAGTGCTGGGACCCCAGATGGCGTTTCGGGCCTAAATAGGATACGGGAGCGGGTACCTGCTTTGTGTTGTGTGTCTCAGGAGTGCGCCTGATCCGATCTCCCGTGGCTTCCGCACAGGATGCTGCATTTGGAACCTCATCCACAACCTTATCATCACCTTATTTCGCACATCAGGTTGTGAAATACCTGGTTTCGAATTGCCCACTCGCCTCTCGTGAACCATATACACTCACTCAGGTTAGGAACACGTCTGACCACGATAGTATTATGATGTCTTAACATTCACAAAGCTGCTGTATCTGCTGATAAGCTCATTTTTTGAACTAATTTATATAGCCATGGAACTAGACTTTGGACTCGTTCAAAATATGCCATCAACAAGGTTCTCCTCAGACACCACGCTTACATCGAGATCAATATAGATAGCAAGCTAAGTGAAAAAGACAGCAGCGGAGCACGAAGAGGAGGGGGCTGGGCGCTGCCCAGACCCGTGGCTCCTCTGCTTCGCAGAGGAGAGAGAAACTCAGAGAACCTGGCCGTCACGGTCCAAGCCTCGAGCGCAGCGAGCCACGGGTCTGGGCAGCGCCCAGCCGCCAGAGGCGCTACAATGAATGTCGATACCCACTTTACCTTGAGGTGCGAGGCAGTGCTTCCTAGCCTATGTTCGTTTTTGACTCAATTTCAGCTGTGTGGAAGTTGACCATCAAATGCGCTGGCCCCTTTAATCCATATTTACGAATAAATGCCTGGTCTGACCCTCTACTGTGAAGTATAGGTCCGTCTCCCACTTGCTAGCACAGTATTTTTCCTCAGATTAATTTCGGCTAGTCTTTTTCTAAATCTTCTGCATAATTCTAAAATATATTATCTTTATTTCATGCCATTGTTTGGAATATATGGCTGTGCCCTTTTCCTCTGATGGACCATCACTGCAAATAGAATCACAGTTGCAGCTTCACGTCTTTTTGATCAGTTCGTGCGACTTTGACTGCTGATATACTCCGCACTTTGCGCTGCTAGGTGGTGCATTTCAGTTATATTGATTGACGACTGGTTTCAGTGCAGTGTCGTCGGTCCGGTCATTAGCCCATTTATTATAGCATGTCCTTCTAACAGCTCCAGTTTATATTCACTAGCCAGTAGGACTTTTTATCGCTGGCGTGCTAGCTACTGTTTCTCGAGCGAAGCTCGAGCTACGGGTCTGGGCAGCGCCCAGCCGCCAGAGGCCGAAGGCAGGGCGAACTCCACTTATAACTCTGTGCTTTACAAATTTTGATCCTTGTCAAAGTAGTATGGGGATAAGGCGCTGTGCCTTGGCCTTAACAATAGGATCGTGAGCCAGTCTGCTCACCAAAAGAGTGATAGAAAGTAGATAGCGAGTGATGTCTTGTTGATATGCTATACATATATGTATGTATGTTAGTTGCTAAAGATGGGCATCATCTGGGAGATCATGTAGTATCTTCACCGTTTTGTCCTAATTGACTGTAGAGCGTTATGCGATGCTAATTACGTGCATCTCATTATGCAGCTGTCAACAGGTACGCGAGTAAACCAAGAGAGCCTTGTTGATGACACGAAGTCTTAGACGTTGACTCTTGAGAGAGCCTTGTTGATGACACGAAGTCTTAGACGTTGACTCTTGACAGTGACAAGTGGAACAAAACTCCTAGCACTCCGCGAAGCGGAGCCACGGGTCTGGGCAGAGCCCAGCTGCCAGAGGCACAGCAAGTGGCACAGGAACGGAAAAACTTGGGCCAGTAAACATAGCTAATTTATTGGACAAAGGCTCGCAGTCTGAGTAACTGTTAGTTCATATATATTTTCAGTTCCCGTTTGATGTCATTGCAAGGATACCGTAAACTCGGCTTCGAATAATCCAGTGTCTGATCCTACGACGATAGATAGCCGATCTATTATTGTTTATGGTAGACACTATGAGCATATACAGTCAAAGGTGGATGTCAAAGGTGGGTATCAAGACATTCAAGCTGCTAAGGATTCAGTTAACTGAAAACCAACATAATAAAAGCCGTTATCAGTTTATGCACTGTTCGCCGAATAAAGTTGGCTTTCGGGGCGCAGGTGCTTATCAGTGCTCGGCCAGGAACAAGATAGCTATCTCAGTAGCTGGTCTCCGTCAGACGATCAATCCCTCAAGAGCCGAACTGGCCGCTGACCAAGTGATCAATAACAGGTAATAGGATAAAACAAACTAAGTGATCCCGATACCCTTCAATCCAGCGGCATCACAGCTTAGAACCATACAGGTATATAAAGATTGACTTATTCATTACCTGTTTCTAGTCACTCGTGATACGTCAAGTATCGCACACCCTATTCCAGGCCAGGTCTCATCGTCATTGACCGTACCTCGAACAATAATCTAAAGCTAATTAATTGAATAAATAAATATAGTGATCTCGTAATCTGGTTCCTCCCTATCACCAACCGACCACATCCTGATTCCAGGCACATCTCGGCGGTTAGGTTTCTGGACCACCTCACATAAACTCCACCAAACCACTCCTTCCCCCTGATCCAGCACCACCACCCCCTCTCGGGGGCAGGGGGTCGCCTCCGGCGGCTGAGCGCACGGCTGGGCCGAGGGCGGCGGCGGCCGGGGCAGCAGCCATACAAATGGCGCATGATTGCTGAGCCAGGCGGGCGTCGTCGTCATTGTCACATCACCTTCTTCGGCATTGAGAGAGAGATTTTTTCGTGCTCTGCAACTTCGCAAGATACTTCACACTCTGTACAATTAACGCTGACCAGAACCATGGAACATCTGACTGCCGTCCAAGACAAGGCTTTTGCCTTTATCAACAAAGTTGACGGGGTAAGTGGCGCCCGGCGGCTAGCCATTGCCGACCTCAGTAACTAACTGGTGTTTGTGTCTAGGAACTCGACAAGTACCCCGCTCTCAAGAATATCGAGAAGCAGACCGGCATCCCCAAGGCCTATGGCGCTCTGGGCGGTTTCGGGGTCTACTTTCTGCTCATTTTCGTCAATGTTGGAGGGTAAGTGTCGCGTCGGCGGTCGTCGCCTCCGGCGGGCTGGGCGCTGCCCAGACCCGTTGTCCTCCGCTTCGCGGCGGATCTGCTGGGCTCGTCGTGGTCTCCGCGAAGCGGAGCTAACGGGTCTGGGCAGCGCCCAGCCGCCGGAGGCGCCACCACCCACGGTTCGTTCCCTAACAAGCGCAGCGTCGGGCAATTGCTCGCTAACTTTGCAACTCTGGTGATCCCGGGCTACTACTCGTTGTTGGCGCTGGAGTCCAAAACCACCGCCGACGACGTGCACTACTTGACATACTGGGTGGTGTACGCCGCGTTCAGCGTGGTGGAGTTCTGGTCCAAGACCATTCTGTACTGGGTGCCTTTCTACTGGCTGTTCAAGACCATTTTCTTCCTGTACCTAGGTCTTCCCCAGTACGGCGGCGCCCGCTGGGTGTACTCGACCGTCATCCGCCCGGTGTCGGTCAAGTTCCTGGGCATTTCTGGCGGCTCCTCGTCGTCTCTGAAGGAGAAGCTGGCCGCGGCCGCTGACGCTGCGTCTTCGCCAGAGGTCGGCTCATCTACCGGCATCGACTTGAAATAGGTTCCAGATCGTCTGGGGTATTAGTGCAAACAAAATCAAATACAAACTAAGTAATTAGACTGACGCCTCCGGCGGCTGGGCGCTGCCCAGACCCGTTTGCTCCGCTTCGCGGAGAGCTTGAGCGACGGTCGGGTGGTGAAATCGCCTGACTGGCAAGGTCGGTCTGGAAGCAAGCGGTGGAGAGGCGTGTCGCTGAGGGACTCGTTTGAATGGTTTGTGCAAATAGGCCGAATGGCGCCATTCGTGCTCGTTCGGCGTCTGTCGTGGCACTATGGTACAAACAGAGGCTCTTGGTACAATACAGGGCACCATGGCTGTACTGTAATTACGGCCAATTGAAAGGACAATAACTGATCTTGCAAAACCGCCAGGAATGTGCCTTTTTGTCACTGTCGTTGTGATTGTCATTGTCGTTACCACTGTCGTTGTTTTGTTGTCGTTGTTTATTTTGTCGTTGTCGTATTTTGTCGACTTCTTGGCCACTGACGAGTCAACCTCTCTCAACTATCAGACGCAGACGCAGGGGAGAGCAGCGATCGTCATGCATGACAGGTAAAGATAAGATAAGCGAGTCTCACGACCTCCTGCCCTTTACAGCTCTCTGGATCTGATAAACGGTGGGCTGATCAAGCGCGGTAGGTGGAATGGCAGGTGAAGAAGCAGGTGGAGCGACAGGTGATTAGTCTGGGAGCTGAAGTAACAGCATGCACAACCTCAATCTACCTCTCACTGTTTCATATTTGTCATTTCATAGCAGGAGAGGGCTGACCTGCGTGAATGACCAAGTGACCTGATAATGACATTTAGATTCCCTACGAAGTTGGTTATAATCTGTTTTGATGTTGCTCACACTTGTTTATATGGGCTATTCTATTGATATTATAGACGAGCCAACTGCAGCTGTGTAGTGTACTTTAAACATGAGACTACAAGGTTCAGTGAGAGGTGATTATTTTCGGTGTCCATTGGTTTAGAAACATTACAACTACGACAATCGACTCATTCGAACAAGCACACTTGATCTTGGTGGGTGTCAGTACTACTCACTGGTAAGCTCCCGCCGACTGCCCCGCGCTTCCACAGTCTTTATGAGCGAAAAAAAAACCTGTAACCAAAGGCCCGCCCATTCCAACATTCTCACGAGCTTGCACAAACCCGTATCAGAGAGCCTCCTCGCGCAGCGAGGACAACGGGTCTGGGCAGAGCCCAGCCGTCGGAGACGAATCCCGGCAGCTCCAGGAGGCATGGGTGATAGTCGTTATGACCGCCGGCGCGGGTCAGGGCAAGGAATTTCACGAACTTCATGAGAGTGATCTTCTTTCTTTCTCATGGTTTATATACCAGTCAGTTTGTTTAAAAAATTGTATTCTTGTATTTGAAAAAAACATGCTCGTGAATTCTCTGGGGCCTACAATTCGCGCATGGACGAGGCCGGCGCCGTCGCTGGTAGGGCTCATGGCTGCGAAACGAACATCGCCAGCATTGTCGTTTGCTGTCAGACGCTATGCTGCTAACCAAGGGTCATCCAGTCCTCAGGCAGCTGGCCGGATCGAGATCCAGCATCTGGGACTTGCTACGGGTAAGTGGATAAGCTCATATTTTTACACTTTTTCCAAACTAACACTGGCACTGTAGACGTCTATATTCATCCGGCTGCTAAGCACCTACCGTCTGTGTTCACACATCCAGTACTCCGAGCTAGAGGAGTATGGAGACGATTTCTTGCTCTGTTCCAAAATACCGCCATGGTAGCACAGTTCCGACTCAAGTCGAAAATCCGTCCTCGTTTCGTGGAATGGAAGAACCTGGCTCTAGAAAACTACGTTGCTGTGAACAAGGCTTTCGCATCCAATAAACTAGATTCCATTCAGGACTCAATGAGTATCTGGGTATACGAATCTCTTAAAACTCGATTGAAATCGGTACCTCCAGGTACTAGGCTAGAGTGGAAGTTGGTGAAATTCCTATCCGTGCCTCGCATCATGGCGATCCAGCCAATGATGCTTCCTGATACTCCTTTGACCCATGTGCAGATTATTTATCGTATCGAATCCAGACAAAGATTGATCAAGATAGCTAGGGGTTCTGACAAGGTGGACACTGTCGAAAGAGATGTTATTGATTATGTGGGCTTTGTGTTTGATGCAGGCAAGACACCTGCGAGTGTAGTCCTATCAGGAACTGTTTTTGAAAGTAAGTTCTATTTATCCCCCCTCTTCAGTCAACTAGCGAGCCATTTATCTAACAACCTATGTTACAGCCCCATTGACAGAGCCTAAACCAGACCCTTCTCAACAGGACACCGAGTCCGCAATGGTCAAGTCGATGAAGGAAAAGGGAGACATTTTCCGTGCCCCTCCTCTTCCTTCTTCGTCATCTTCTGCATAAGATATCTGTGTATATAATGTATATAATTCGAAAAAAAAAAAAAAAAGTTTGTGCGCATAATTATTATGGTGGACAAGATAAATTATGTTGACGGTTGATGCATCATCACTGGACCCTTGCCAGGTGGACCCTGTCTCTTGCTGGCATTTTATTTTTGTTCAATAATATTTTACTAACTTCACGACATAGACTGAAACGATTGACGACAACGACGACTACAGACCAACATCACACCATGGAGCCTAGTGTCAATGGATTCCCATTCTCTTCTGTTGATGAGGATTTCACTTTGCACAATAATATCAAAGCCAAAGCGAATCAACAGACAAAGAAACTGGAATTAATTGATCTTGGAGTATCTGGTGATGTCATGGCCGACACTTCGATGTCGATGTTTTACGATCACCACTCCAACATGAACTCATCGTCGAAGCCTGCAGCGATCAATGTCGAGGACGAGAATCTAGAAACTAGTGCTGATGGAACTGAAACAGTAATTTTCAACGACCGCAACACAACTACTTCTTCTGGCTCCTTAGATGAGACTAATAATCAAACTGAAAATGCAACTGTTGGTACTTTTAACGGTGGCACCACTACCACCACCAGCCCGACTCGTCCTTCTTCTCCACCTGGACTGGCTTTGCCAAAAGTTTCTCTATCGCAACAATCTACTTCGGAAAGACCTAGAACAAGCATTCGGGAACCTACTGACCCGGCTCTGGTTCTTGGCCGGTGTAAAGAAGTGCTTCATCTACCAGATCAGAGGTAAGCCATGTCTATCAGTAATGCTAAACCGTATGAACTAAACTAACATTTAGACGCGCCATTGTAGCTAGGAAAGGAGCAGCGTTCAGTCTGATGGTAGTTGGACAGCTTGGTCTTGGAAAGACCACCTTTGTAAACACGTTGTTTGGTGACAAGTTCAAAGAAACCAAAGAAGACCATAATCCAATCCGTACTACATACAGAGGCACAAGCAATGTTGTGGGTGCCTCTGAAAATGCCATGACTTCAGCCATGGCCATGGCTCAGCTCGAGAATGGCGGTGGTGGCTATGGTATGCCAATGTCTAACAATACTTCAAGCAATAATGGTGCCGGAATGTATGGTGCCAATCCGTCGTATTCTTGTTATCAGGTTTGTGATCTTTACGCCAAAACTACCAAAATCGATATCCGAGAAAAAGTGTATGAAGAAGATGGATTTAATGTGCGCTTTACCGTGATTGATACTCCTGGGTTCGGGGATTTCACTAATAACGACCTTTCCTGGGAACCAATTCTTAAATATATTGACGAGCAACATCGGATGTATATGCTTCAAGAAGAACAACCCGACCGGACTAAGATTGTTGATACTCGAGTCCATGCCTGCTTATATTTTATTCGAGCTTCAGGCCACGGTCTTCTTCCCTTGGATATTGATGTCATGACAGAATTATCGCAACGGGTGAACCTTATTCCTATTATTTCCAAAGCCGATTCGTTTACACAGAGAGAATTGGCCCAGTTTAAGAAAAATATCCGTAATGCTATTCAAAAGCATGGCATTCGGATTTATAAGCCGAGTTTGTGGTTAGATGATGATGACAACGACGAGCCTAAGCGAGAAAATAACAAGAGTGGAGAAGATTATGATGGAGCAGGCGAGGATGCAGAAAGTGGAGATGATTCTGCTGCCACGGCGGTTCCACACCCCAAGAGCTCGTCTCTAGACCGAGACTTATGGGAAGATGATATGCCGTTTGCAATTATTTCTTCTGAAGAAATGGTAAGCGTGGATCATCAGGACCATAAGGTTCGAGGCCGAAAATACGACTGGGGAGTAGCCGAGGTGGACAATGAAGAGCACTGTGACTTTGTCAAACTTCGAGACGTATTGATGTCCAAGTATATGTTTGATCTCATTGATACGACTGTGGAGACTCACTACAGCAAATACCGGGAGATGAAGATGACGGAGCGCATTGATCTTGCCAATAGAAGCAATAGTGGATCCAATACCAATCGAATGGTGAATCCGGAAGGTGGCATGGAAGCGCTTCGGGCGATTTCCAGATTCGGCTATGAATACCTTCAAAGAGAAACGCGCGACAAGGATAAAATTTATAACAGTGCTCAAGAGAAAATAAGGCTACAGCTTGGATTGGTGGTTAAGTTTCAAGAAGAAAAGTTCAAAAACTGGTATCTCGAACTACAAGCCAAGCAAGAAGATCTCAACGAGGATCTTTCAAGGGCCAAACGAGAGTAAGTCAATCCCCACACCGTACTCCGCGAAGCGGAGCAACGGGTCTGGGCAGAGCCCAGCCGCCGGAGGCATAACTAACAACCCACACATTTTAGACTCGAGTCTCTCGAGGGAGGCGGCACCGGCGACAAGTACAATGCGGAATTGAATTTGGATCAGGCAGACGACAGTAGATTATTCGGCAAATCTGCCCGAACCGTCGCAAAGCAGCGATAGATCAGCAGTCTGCTCATTATTATTGTCACAAGATTAAATAGAATAGGAATAAAAAATGCACTAAGTTGTAAACGCCCGACCGGAGGCAGTGATGTTGTTGTGCAAGTGCGACATCATTACAACCGTTTCATGAACCGTTGATCTGGAAGAAAGCTGTCACGGCAGATGTTTCTGGACTGAGGTCTAGGTAAAAGGAGGAAGCCGAATTGCGAGCAAGCAAGTCTCTGGATTAAAAGATATAATGGCAGAGGATGGAATAGAAAGATTACTTGATTTGGGACTACGGACGGAATTAACGTTCACGCTATATACTGCAGAGGTTTACGAACCACGAAGATCTAAACTTTAAAAACTAGGTATACATGAGTTAGCCTCGGGGGGGTGGGCAGTGGACTACTAGGCAAGCTAATTTGATGAGCGATTTCATGGGTCATTTATTGATCGTTTATTGACTTTTATATCAAGTGGTAAACAAACGGTTAAACAGAACAAAAAAGTGGTGAACCCAGTTACAGTGCAGTGCAGGATAACGGCGCCCCGGACCGGATCTCGCAAAACTGGTGGTCAACGAGACGCCAGAGCTAATGCGCGGCACAGAACACAACTGTGACAGGCGTGGTCGGAATAAATGTATCTTTCAATATTGGACGTTTTTTTTACTGGATTAAAACTCAGTTAAACACTAATACACGGCATACGATGAAAGCACGATAAAAAGAAACATGCACATAAACTTTAAGAAAAAGCAATCGGCACACGCCCATGCTACGAGGCATATCGTGCATAGAAGCCTTGAGATAGACAAATCACAGACACAAATCACAAGCACAGAAGACAACCACAAATCACAACCACAAATCACAAGCACAGAAGACAAACACACAAAATAACCCACAAAAAACAACCTACTATCACACAAACAACGTTTAACTATCATACATATCTTTCAGTACACTTTGAACAAACTGTATTTGTGGTTTGTATCGATTCTGCCGTGCTGCTGCGGTGCTTTCTTTTCTCCTTCCTTATGCCTGTAGGCTTCTTAGCGAGGATTTTTCTCATGCTTGGGCTCAATTCCAGCGCATGTGCAGGCTGGACGTCGTGGATGGCTTTCCAGATCTCTCTCAAGGTTGAACCACGTTGAAAGCACTCGGAGCGTTAAGCCAGGCGGCGGCAGACCATAGCCAGCCAGATTGTGTAACCCGAACGGCGTGCGTGCACCCACTCTAGCGGAGCTGCCAGGCAGGCAGCCGGCCAGACGTAGCACTTGCTGTGCACTCCCATCTGTATCTCCTCCTTAAAAGGTTCAGAACCGGTGTGCATCTGTCGATCGGTGGTGTCATGTTAAGCTGATAGGCCAGGTGGCCGTGCTGACGGGGGGTCGGGGGTGGCGCCTCCGGCGGCCGGGCGCTGCCCGGACCCGTTGCGCTCGCTTCGCGACCGAGTGGGGATGCAAACCCCGACCTACCCATTGTGTCCCAGCAAACGCTCGCGAAGCGAGCGCAACGGGTCCGGGCAGCGCCCGGCCGCCGGAGGCGCGCCCCCCGACCCCCCTGAACCCGGCCTGTCCCATTTTAAGAATGCCGCTGTGCAGTAACCTTACGCTAATCTTAGATTGTGTGCATGTACAGTGATTTGTAATTTAGCAGGGTGCGAAAGCGTCGGATGGCAGCAGCCTATGGAAGGCGCCCGCGGAAACTGGTTAGGTAGCAGGGGCAGGGAAAGCAGAAAAAACAAATGCCAGGAAGCGCACCGAACAAAACAAGAAAAACTAGCCTGCGGCCCCGCAGCCCTCGTGAGAGATTCAGGCAGCAGCGAGCTCCATCCCGGTGAGCTCCAGCCCGAGGAGCTCCAGCCCGAGGAGCTCCATCCCGATGAGCTCCAGCCATGTTTTGCCAGCTCAACCAGCGAATAAACGTGTTGATTGGAGGCAGACACATTGCTTAACCAGTGTGGGTCTTCAGATCTACTGGTCCAAGACAGTCTCAGTCACGCTGGGGCCAAGCGATCAAGCGGTTATCTAGAGACAAGCGTCCGCTGCCGGTAGTCTCAGCCGCCCACCACCAAACGCTACTACTACCTTCCCTACGCCCTGCAGCGAATACCAGTCACTTTGTTGTGCCCCTCTGTGCCCCTCGTCTGCCTGCCCACAGGACTCTCTCTCCTGTACCTTCATCAGCCAACTCTACACAGTTTCAATCACGGTTATTGTTCAATCAAAAGTTCCATATACCAGTTTGTTGATTTTCTAGTGCCTGGCCTGGTGGGCTATTATTATCAGATACTTTGTTGTTGCTCAATCGATTGGTGGCTTGGCTTACGTCCACGACTTGGTAGAAAAAAAAAGTTTTTGTAGGTCCTCTTCACACGTCTGAGTGCAAATCTTTCAAGCAACCGATATTTGGAATTTTTTTTTTGTCTCGCTTGTCAATCCTTGTCAATTGAGGTTAATAATATAACGACAACGACAAGAGACAAACACCTAAAAAAAGTAGCGCTCCATCGCGTTAAGCGTAGCTACAACAGATTCTTGCTTTGACCCACCCCTCGTGTCCCACATCTGGTGCTAAATGACCTCCCCCCCTACTACAGTCTTTTATAATAATCTGCCTGCTCCTACTGGAAATATCTCTACAAATCTTTACGCTTCTCCTTGTCCGTCTCCTATAACGCCAATGTCAGCTACTGCCTCATCTACTAATAGTAGTTCTTCCAATACAGGCTCAATGACGACCCCTTCTTCTTCTACCACTACTAGTACCACGCCAACCACCACAAACAGCACCACGGCGACCGGAGTCGTTGCAAGACCAAGAGTCACCACCACTCTATGGGATGATGAAAGTACTCTATGTTTCCAAGTGGAAGCAAAGGGTGTATGTGTAGCAAGACGTGAAGACAATGACATGATTAATGGAACCAAATTGCTCAATGTAGCTGGAATGACTAGAGGCCGCCGAGATGGCATTCTCAAGGCTGAAAAAGTCCGCCATGTCGTGAAAATCGGAGCCATGCATTTAAAAGGAGTGTGGATTCCTTTTGAAAGAGCAATCACCTTTGCCAATAAAGAGGGTATTGCCGACCTGCTATATCCACTGTTTCTACCGGATATTAAGAGTTTACTCTATCAAAATGGCAATGGCACCATCACCAGTTCAAGCTCTATTCCTTCGGCAGCAACTTCCAACGTGGCTAATGGCGGGCTGTCTAGCTCGGTAACTTCCCAGCACTCTCAATCCCAGACACCTGTCACGTCCTCGTATAGATTTAAAGATGATTTCTACGCATACTCAAATAGTGCTCAGGATGATTCGTATCATAAAGCTTCTCCAGATACTGGCCGGCGTCGCACCTCTACTCAGCCACAAGTACCGCCATCAGCAGCTGGTCAACAGCCACTACAACAACAGCAACAACAACAGCAACAACAACAGCAACAGCAACAGCAACCACTACCACCACCACCACCACAACAACAACAACAACAACCTCCACAATATGGCTATTATCAATATCAAGACATCTATAATGCCAACCAGTATAGCCAGCAGTTACCACATCCTCAATTGCGCCAACAAGGCGTCCAAATGGTGGGACAACGAGGCCAGGCTCAGGCTCAATTGCAACAACCTCAACAACAGCAACAATTAAGATATATTCAAACTAACCCTTCAACTGCTGGCGGACCTCCTACCACTTTAACGTCTCAAGCTTCTGGTTATGAGTACGCTCCTGTTCCTACTCAAGCTCCCCAGCAACCTGTATACCAAGGATATGCCTCGTCATATCCATACCAAGTGATGCAACAACAGCAATTGGCTGCTTCACAATCTCCTATTGCTACAGGAACTTCCTCTAGTAATTCTGCCGGTTATCAGGCTCAAGATAACTCTGGAGGTACTGCCTATCCGCAGTCGGGTCCCTATGGCCTTCCTCCCCAGCCTTCTTTTGCTACTTATTACGGCGGGTCTCCTGCGCTGCCACCAGCTTCCACGTCGACTCGTTCCACCAGCAATTACAGACCTATAGTCACCTCTAGCAGTGGTGGAAGCGCTCTCCCGCCACCTTCGGTGCTGTCTGGAGCCTCCAGTGACTCGTAGACAAGTTATCCAGGCGTCCCCCTCCCCCCCCGCGTCTACGCTATTTGATTCGTCTCAATGAGACGATGTGTCATATCAATCGCCGCATGTCTACTTAGTATTTTTTTTCTTCTTTCTCTACTATGCTCGTTCTGTTGCTGCTGTTTCTCATTCGTATATAACGGATGGTTCAAACTCCAAAATTGGCGGCAAACGGTTGTGTTTTTATATGCCATATCTTGTTTTTTTATGTACCAATGCTTTTCTTTTGACTTGCCCTGGCTTCCCTGGCCTGAACTAGGTTCGCAACTCAAATCTGTCATTTCCCGCCTTCCTGGCATGGCAACTCCTGAACCCGCACCGATCGCCTGCTCGTGGTGCTCCGTGTTCCATGCATGGGTGCATCCTTCTTATCTTGCATGCGTATGTGACCTGTGTGGTTCCTTGCACTATCGTACGCAATGCGACGCGCGCTGGGGTGGATCTGGAAGGGGGGTGGTGCCTCCGGCGGCTGGGCGCTGCCCAGACCCGTTTGCTCCGCTTCGCGGAGGGCGGGGAGTTGTCTGTTGTCTGCAGTTCAGTCCGAGGGCACTAACTCCTCGCCCTCCGCGAAGCGGAGCAAACGGGTCTGGGCAGCGCCCAGCCGCCGGAGGCAGCACCACCCGGCGGACCCCGGACTGGAGCGAGAGGCCCGGGCCCTAACCCTAGAAGGCACGCCGTTTGCGGGCAAGTTGGCTCGCGGCTTTAGTAGTGTCATCAGCAAACATCGCTTATATATATATATAGGTTGTTGTGTGTGTGGTTTGGAGGTTGACTCATGATTAGGAAGCCATGCCCAAAGCCACGAAAGCAAGTTCCGCACACATTTCGGCGCTGAATAGGAAGCGACGGGCGAGTGTAGGCTCGCTTGGTTCACCTACAAAAGCTGCAGAGTCGTCTTTAACGGAACAGCAGACAGAAACAGTAAGTTCTGGGGAGGAGTCACCTCGGTGACGGTGATGAGGGGGGGACGTGCACAGCTGGTTTCGTGGGCTTCACAGCTGGGTTTGAGCTTGCTCTCTGAGAGAGAACAAGCATGGTACGACTGTGAGACAGCCCACGGGATTCAGATCTTGTGCCTTGTTCCTGAAGGTCCAGTCCACACGTGACGACGACGACGACGACGATAATGCATGGTGATAAGAATAAGAAGCATAATTAACTGCAGGCAGAGCCTGAAGTTATCGAACTTCACGCGAGCTATTACTGTTTATAATTAATAGAAACACACCCAACGTAGATATGTATCCCGTCGATTCAGAACGTTGATCATGGACCGGTTTGGTTCTGTTTGTGTATGCTAACTATCTAGGCACGTGAAGCCACCAGAACCAAATTCGAGCAGATATTAGCTCAGGAAGAACAATTGTCTGATGGCGGTGATGACGACTCGGACGACAAAAAGGCCCCAGAGATTGCCAGGCAAATCGAACAGCATATTTTCCAAAATCATGGAAAAATCAATGCCGATTATAAAACCGATTTTCGTCGGTTATTCACTTCACTCAAGGATACCAAGACCAATTTCCGTGTTCTCCTGATAGATGGGAAGATATCAGGCACCCAGTTTGCAAGCATGCCTTTTGAGCAACTGCTATCGGAACAGCGACGAAAGTCTGATGCTACCCTGAAACAGGAAGCCATTCGTCTTTCCACGCTTTCTGAAACTCTGCCAAACGACATTGCTTCATTCAAGGATGGCCGGGAGCGAGAAAAATGGGGAATAGGTAAAAGCGCTGCGTCCGTTGACAGTGACGATGAAGTTTAGCAGCCTGTATAATATATATGAATAACGACTCTTTTATGATTATTACCAACGTTGAGCAAATGACTTGTCTATGTGAGCAGAGCAGAGCCTTCTGATTGCTCATTTACTGGTTTGTCGTCTGCTGGTTTCTCATCTGCTGGTCTCTTATTTGCAGGTATCTCATCCACAGGTTTCTTCTTTTCCACTTCCTCTTCTTTCTTCTCCTGTTCCGTATTCTTTTCCTTTTTCGCTTCTTCTTTCTTCTCCTCCTTTTCCTTCTCCTTATCCTTCGCCTCCTCTTTCTTCTCATCAGTTTCCTTCACTTTGTCCTTGTCTTTATCCTTTTCTTTATCCTTTTCTTTATCCTTTTCTTTATCCTTTTCTTTATCCTTTTCTTTATCCTTTTCTTTATCCTTTTCTTTATCCTTTTCTTTATCCTTTTCTTTATCCTTTTCTTTGTCCTTTTCTTTTCTGTCTTTATCCTTATCCTTATCTTTACTCTTCTCTTTCGTTTGTTTGCCACTTCTAGCTACTACAGCTTTCAAGAAAGGAGTGATTCGGATAATAATATCTCGTTTAGTGACACGAATCTTCTCCTTCTGTGGAGTCACTGCCCCACTGTTTATAGCCTTATTTGGCGGTGTCGACGGCCGTTGTGGAGACTCTGGTGCAGACCTCACATCTGTCAGTGGAGGCTCTGGAGACACCAAAGACTGAATCGAGATTCTCGAACTAAATGACTGTGCAACTAGTGATGACGTGGGAGTCGAGGGTGTTGTGAGCGCTGCAGTTGTCGCAGGCTGCACGGGTGCAGTGCTAGCATAGGTCGTTTCCAAATAATTCAAGTATATCTTCAAATACACTGCCACATACGTATCATCTAATGCTGCTGTTGAACCAAATCCGTTGTTGAGTCTTCGGATTTCAGCAATTGCCTCAAGTTCATTAACAAGAATAGGGAGATCTTGTTCTGACTTGGCTTCTTCAACGGTACTCAACAAGCCCTGTGATTTGGTATTAAAGTCCTCAAATACCATTTTATAAATCACCTGCTCTGTAAACTTGGACGGGATTTCCAAAAACTGCTTCAATGCCTGGCAAGCACCACTACACACATATTCCCATGCTTCCTGATGGCGCGCTGTTCCAGTGGAAAATTTTCGTAACTTCTTGGCCAACAAACACAGACTCTCGAAATCGCCAGTGATTCTCAGCAGATCAACATAGAACATGATATACCGGCATCTAAACTCATATTGTGCACCCGACCGTTCGAGGTCTGGTTTCCATATGTGGATCGGCGACTTGGAAATAGATCTCAGGGGGAAGAAGGCCCCCATTTCTTCCTTTGCAGCTGCTGCATCTCCAAATCTCTCGTATAATAAGAGAGCAATTCGATAGGTGGGACGATGATGCCACTTTCTCTTATCAACTGCTCGAAGTTTGATCAGACTTGATAAACTTCTAGAAAAGAACAAGTGGAACGTTAGTCTCTCAAAATCTATACCAGGGGCATTTTGATATGGAAGAGCCGTGACTCGGCTATCTGGCCTCTCATCATAATACTGGCTCAACTTTAAATATTCTAGGCCCTGCTCAGGACTTAACCGACCCTGGCTAACATATTTAATAGTCAACGATAACAGCTTATAATGAGGCTCAATAACCGGATAGTGGGTAGTACTGCTATTGGCCTTTTCTGGCAAGTATTTGATTGCCAGGCAGACCTGTTCAAACGCGTCTTCGGGAGCACTTCGCATCTTATATAGCACTTTGGCCCGCAGATAGTAGTTAGTCCATTCAGATGAATTCGACTTGATTGCCAGCACTAAACATATGTCGACCATTTTTAATATCGACAAGATACTAATTGGTTTTGCCTTAGGACGCTTGTAAAGACCCTCATATCCACAGAAAATCTGCTCCGGTATATCTGTGAATGCTTCCATTTGCATAGGCGGCCTTGAAGCATTATAGATCAACTTCGCAAATAGTCCCCACAGATTTAATGCCAATTGCTTGTAATGGGCTGACATTGAATCTGAATTAGCCCCCCTTTTCCTCTTTTCATGATCAGTGAGATATATCCTTACCGCCATAGCGCACGCTAGGATCGATTTACGCTGATTCACCGCAAGTTTCCGGCGAGCTTCACTGCTATGGAATTTCTCGGCATCCCACGTTAAGTCTTCATCTGCCAATGCATCGAAAGCATGGGCCAGTCCTATCCATGACTCGAACCGGTTGGTGTTACAGACAATGTCAAACTGAAAGAATTTGATTGCGTCGTCAATATCCTCTGTACGACCTGGTCCCGATCTCTTTCTGATACGAAATTGTGACAATTGAAGATACCCAAGAATATAATAAAATCCTTGCTGTCCTACGCGAACTATCTCATTGGATGACGAAGCTAAAGATAGTACGTCTCTTCCATTTAATGTGTCGGTAAAGAGAGATTTGGTCAGAGACGATGATAAATACTCATTCAGGATCGAGCAATTGTGTGCAACCGGAAGAATTGCAACTGGATCTGGATCTCCAATTGCCTGATAAAACTCGTCCAAAGCATTTTTAACCTCGTTTCTAAGAATGCTCTGACTGAGATTCTTCTTACCTAGAATCATTCGCATGATGAATCTCGATAACATAAGTGCTGCTGGTCGATCCATGTCACCAGCAGTCGTATGATGGTCGAATGGAGAAAAGGTATCACTTGCTAGAGTCAGACCATATCTACAATGCAAGCATTGGATCATGTCTTGTTCAGACTCGGACCAGTCTAGTCGACTGAGCTCATGAATCACCATGTCTAGAAATGCTCCTCCAGCTTTACTACAATATCCTCGACTACCAATCGCATCATGTATGATACTCATAATGTCATTTAGCGTATCAGGGATTCGATTCTTTTCTGGTAAACAAGTCCGATACAGAAAGTAAAATAAGCTCCAGGAATGAACAATTAGCTCTTCAAAACGCTTAGCAGCAGCCTTCCAAGAAGAATGAGTATGAGCAGGGATATTATTGTTAGTTATAGCATCATCAAAAAGAATGTATATGTGCAGCATTCTCAGCAACTTGATAGTCGTACGTAAAGCACTTGATGCGCGTTCGGGAGATAGGTCTTCGAGTAAACTCTGATCAGAGGTCACGAGTTTACTCAACATTTTGCAGATATCAAGGCATGAGCTGAGACACGTCAATATCAGCATAGACCTTTGATGGTCGGATTTACTCATGTACATTTCACTGGTAAGTTCATCAACGCTGGATTCAAACATTCGCAAATATCCATCGAAAGCTTTCTGTGATTGCCCATGGTCATCATAGGCATCCAATAACATGGACCAAAGCTTGAATTTAAATTGCATAGAAGCATGTGATAGGAACTGAGAAACTGCTTCATGTTCCTGAATCTTCGGCTCATGATCGTCTAATAAAATGGATTCCAAAAGTTCAACTTTAGTTAACGAGTCGAGGTTAATAGACGATTCCCCGACTTCCCCATTGACAGTCTCAGCTTCCTCTTCAACATCGGGACTACTCTCGTGAGAATTGGGCTCAGATGGACTTGCTTTAACCTCCATATCAAACACCCTAGCAAACACGGCAGCAGTTCTGTATTTAGAGATCTGGGTATCGCAGCTTTCAATGGACAACCTAGGGATATTCGTGAAGTTCGTAAACTCGGTGGTCGCATTTTCAGCAAGGTATGAATCTTCCTCAAACCGTTTTTTTATTTTGAGAAATTGACTTAGATTGGAAGTAGGACTGATGTTGCGTGCTTCAAGAAATAACACAACCCATTCGTGTCGAAGCATAAATTCCTTGGCCACAGTGTCTTTGTACATAGCTGTCAGATCTCCAAATATATTAGCCCACCTATCAAGCCTTTTCTTCAGATTATTGAAATTGGTCTCGTGCTCTCTCAGGTTCGCCCTGTTGCCCGCTTTGGCATCCAACGCACTAGCAGAAGTCAAAAAATAGTCAACTAGCAACTCATAGATTCCTTCACAGACGTATATTTCTGTTCCAATCAACGCTTCGTCACTAGAGCCCGCTAGTAGCTGATCTTTCACTCTTGAATAAATAAGAACCTCGCAGTGATCAAGGGTCTGGCGAACTGTACTGGCAACATCTGGTGGCCAGAATTCGTCCAACAGAGAACAAGTTTGTTCGTGCTTGGACAATAACGTGTAGATGAATTCTACTCGGGCACTCTGGAGATGAAACTCACCGGAATTAATGCGCTGAACATAACTGGAACATAAGTCCGAATTATGATGATTCGCCGTCGATGGTGCCTTGACAATATTATCATTTCCCAAGGCAGCAAAGTCTAGGGTTCGCATTATAGATTGATTTCCATCCCCTTTTGATTTTGATGCTGACTTGACGTTTTTCAGAAGTATCTCGGCATTGCTCTCGCTCCAACCCTGGAGAATCAGTTTGAAATCATACAAGTATTGGTCCGACTTGGGAAACGGTTTATCAAGAAAAACAGGGATGACGCTATCAAATCTGGCATTGCAGAGCGATAAGAAGGCCGATAACTGCTCGAAAAACGACTTGTCCTCACTGACATCTATTTTATCTAGAGTTTGCTCATCGGAACGAGCCTTTACTCGTTTGCTGGACCGATTACTGGATCGAGAAATGCTATTGCTCCCATTGGCCATAACAGGATCCAAGCTAATGCTTTTTCTTTTCCTATCAGCAGCAGGCCTCTCGTCCGAAATAGTGGTAGTATTTGCATCAACTTCTGAGGCACAGTTAAGACCTTTAGGGCTATCATCTGGAGCCGGTTGGCCCGTGGACGGTGCTTCTTCATGGACCTCGTCGACTGCTACCTCTTTACCTCCATCAGCTGCTTGAGCCTGAGGAGTCGAGAAACTTGATACACTAGGAGACCCAACGGCAGTAGCAATGCTAGGTTCATCTACTAACATTTCATCGCTGTTTATGTTAAATGTCACTTGTACCAATGGATAACTCGTCTGATTATATGGATCGTCTGGAGATTTTTTTTTCGTTGTCGTCGTAAATAATGCCAGGGCATTGTTCAACCCCTTAGCCACCGAAGCCCATTCTACTCTTTCAATGTCAATAGCGAGCTTCGTAACATCTTTATGTCTAACAATATAGGGTACTGTGTCTGCGATTTTGAACGCTGTGTCTGTAGTTAGCCAGTCTAAGTCTGTAGCAGCTAGCTTTGGGCTGGTCCATTTACCATTGTTGGATTCATCAAGAACTTCATACAGGACATTGTTTTTCAATGTGTAGTCATCACCAAGACTGATGAGTAGTTTTTGCAATTCCTTTGCTTGATTATATTCTTGTTGAGTAAAACGGCCTCCATTAATAATTTCTTCCGCTATACTAGTTACTTTTGAATCAGAGTGAACAATGCTTTCGAGTGCCAATCTACCAATCCTTGTGTATCCCAATTGCATAGCCAGAGTATATATCAGTTGTAGAAATATAGTATCCTGGTCTTTATACATCAAAGCCTCGCTAAGTTCGCATATTATCTTTCTCACTCTACTAATCAGTTCTTCTTCATCATCTATTTCTCGAATGTCCTGTTTCAGTAATCTCAATAATAAGCTGCCATAATTCCTGTGTGCCAAATATTTCAACCTCTCGGCATTAGGAGGTAACCCGGAATCCTAGAAGGTCAGATTTCACATTTGTGCAATCATTTCACGTATGCATCTACTCACATGAGACAAGCTGAGAACTTCAATGCTAAACAAGTCACTATAACACTTTTCAGCTTCCTTATAATTTTCATACAGCTGAAAGCTCTGAGCCTGTTGAAACACTTTCAATGCCTCTTCAATCTGCAATATCGTTAGCCCTATCCACTCTTTCTGCGATGAATGCTTCCATCTGCTTACCTGAAGTTCTCTCGTATGCTCCTCAGCATCTTGGATAACGTCTTCTTCATATACATTGAGAGCAACGAAATAGGACTAAATAAATGTTAGTTGACTTGATGGTCTGGTCGGCCGTTTTGATTTTTTTGGTGCTGACTGACCATATTTAATTCCTGGTCGGCTACTATTGCCGACTACTATGACCAACTACTGAGTTGCTCGTCTACCCTGGTCGCCAATTGACGTTTCGCGAAACAGAGATGTTCACGATACTACATATATTCATCTATCTATACATATACATCTCATGTCCAGATGATGCGGCTCAGTGGAGTATATATGTAGCTATGGATTTTGATCTCTGGAATACTCGTGGCCATCCGTCTTACTGACATTTGGTTCGCTTTGCTAAGATGACTATAGATCCAGATAGGGTCCTGGTATACGCTGAATATCTATCACGAATCAGATCTATTGCTATTTCCATTCAGCTGCCAGAGAACTGTTGTGCTCAAAAGCTGACTTTCAAGGATGTCAGAACGGGGATCCTTCATTATCAAAATAATGAGAATGAATCGAAACAGCTTAGAATTGGATTTCCCGAAGATATTACTGTTAGAGTGTCAGAATCCACATATCCCATTTCAGAGATAAGCACGTCGTTATCTTTTAGATTACCGGCATCCCCTGAACTGGCAGATGTCTTACAGTCCAAACTGGCTTTTTACGACAACTCAGACCTCGTACCTTGGTCTGCTGGTAATCTTGAAGGCTGCCAACTAGATATATCCTGTGCTCAATGTCATCATTCCATAACAGATTCTAGTCATATCAAACAATGGAAGGCGCTGCCATCAGAAAACTGGGCTGAGATGATGGACTTCTGGCATTGCCATAAGCCTAATAATAATGATAGTACAGTAGATCAACCATTTAATCCTGCATATTCGATTTCGAAGTTTGTTCCATATTTGGGTACTGCGTTGGTGGGAGATTGTTATTTCTATTTCTTCAGAGAGGATACAAATGTGAAAGTAATTGGTGACCAAGTAAAGTGTTTGTATTGTGAAAACGATTTAGGAACTTGTGATGGTTCCAATAAATCAACTTTAACAGTTTGGAAATGGAATTTGAAGGTCTCGGATCAAGACGAGAAACTTTCACTACCCTCTACTTATCCACTTCATCTCTATGTGTCTACTGTCATTGCCCGTCTAATTGACTCGCATGCTATTTATACGTTTTCCATTACCGATATGGATGAGCTACCAAATCTTCTGTTATGGATTTTCAATCCAGATATTACTTATACCACCGAATCATGTCAGTCTATTCAAAGAGGATTTAAAATTGTTTATTGTTCAGACAGAAAATTGATGCCAGAATTAGAAAAAACACGAGGAGAAGTAGAACGAGTGCGGTTCCCAATTCGAGTACTGGAAGCACTAAAAACTCATATTATTGCAAACACACAATCACTACCAGAAAATGCTAGGAAATTCGGTAAATGGGACGTTGGTATGCTGGAAAAGATAAAATAAAAAAAATACCTGTCTACATGTCTTATAAAGTATCCAAAGATGTACCATATATTGCATTTCTTAATAGCGGCGCTACCTGTTTTCGAGAAGCTTCAATATTTTTTTGTTGAAAGGCAAGTATATTATTGGCAACACCAGTGGATATAGATTTAGGCTCCAGTTGAAGAGCAGGAGATACTTTTTCAATAACGTCGTTCACGGTAGATCTATTTGCGTCATCGACCCAGATAGCCAGTTCTCTTTGAAATTTGTGATTTGAGTCTGTGGAAGTGGCCATGATAACAAAAATCGATAGGCCTTCTTCTTGTGCCCATTTCATAATGTCCGAGTTGAGATTGGGATGCTGAGAATATAGCCATTCTAATGACTGCACAGTCGAGCTTATTCCAAGCTTACCGGTGAAGGATGTAGTCGATGCCTCACTGGTACCGTCGTTCCAGTTTTTATAGTCTTTTCGAAGAATATCTCTAGGCGCCATTCCTTTAATGTTCTTTTTATGTTCTCCTAATGTTTGGTGTAGCTTTTCACAATAGTCGTCGCTCAAGTTGCCCAAATCACGGAGTAGACTATAACTACGCCTATCAATGTCTTCAACTCTATGACGAAGATTAGACGTATCGATAATCAGAGGACTTATTGCCATGTCAATAACCTCTTGTTGCTTGAAAGCCTCTGCATCACGGCTTAGAAGCTCATGAAAGTAGTCAATGACTATACTACTACAACTGCCAGCTTTTAAGATCCTTTTTGGCCCGTTTACTTGATTGATGGACTCATTGTATAAATTTTCATCGTCATGGTGGTCCAAAATGCCAGCAACTCGGTGATCGAATATTTTCGACAGTGTAGGTGTGAGTTTGTTAAAATCAACTAGAAATACATACGACTGAGCAAAAACACTAGCATTTTTACCTGTGAGATCGTCCAAAAATACCAATGAATTTGCAGATAAGCCGGCTTGAGTGATGGTATAGACAATATCGGGTCGTAATTTGAGATCCGCTCGGGGAATGTTAATGACTGGCACGACAAATTCTGCACCGACTTTCGAAAATACGGGGTGGTTTTGCTCAATAACCGAGGAATAGAAATAAGCACTCAGAATTGACGAAATACACGAGTCGAGATCTAATTTTTGTCAGTGGGCGCATATGGCTAGTTTTGCGTTTACTCACCAGCAGACTCATTTCCTAGCACAAACAGGGCTCTCTTCTGAGCAGTCAATCTGGCAAGATTGGGTCCAATTGAGCGAATAAACGATAAAAGAGACATATGGAATTGGGTCTTATCTCTTTGGATCTTCTCAGATGGCCTTAAGGTCTGCAGACAAATGATTGCAAGATCGGTAGATCAAGGTACGGCTATTGGTTTCTCGATGTACACTCAAATCACATCATATTAAAATTCAGTCATATTATCCTCACCGCCCACTGAATCAACATAAATATTTTGGAAATCTCATCAATAAAATGACTGGTGTCAATATCGCTATTATCGGAACGGGACTCGTTGGATCGGCCTTTGTTCGTCAGCTCCAGGCTGTTCAAAAGAAATTGCCTGGTGTATATAATGTCATTCTTGTAGCTCGATTGAGTACTACTTATTTCTACAGTGATTATTCTCCTCTTTCTTTAGACAACGACGATCAAGCTCATAAGCCTCTTAGCCTCACTGAGATTGCCAATTACCTCGAAAAGTCTCCCAAACCAGCTATTCTAGTTGATAATACATCCAATGAAGAAATTTCCCAAGCCTATCCACTTTTCTTATCCAAATCAATTTCCATTGCTACTCCGAATAAAAAGGCGTTTTCTGGTTCATTGAAACTTTGGAATGAACTGTTTGCCGCCAGCAATGGCCCAAAGGGAGGTTTAGTATACCATGAAGCTACCGTCGGTGCAGGTCTGCCAGTTCTGGGTCCACTCTCTGATCTCGTGGCTACTGGTGATAAAGTGGTCAACATTGAAGGCATTGTGTCTGGTACACTCAGCTATATTTTCAATGAGTTTTCCACTATTGGAGGGTCGACTGTGAAATTTTCTGATGTTGTCAAGAAAGCCCGATCACTTGGTTATACCGAGCCTGATCCACGTGATGATCTTAACGGCCTCGACGTTGCTCGCAAAGTCACCATTCTTGCTCGTCTGTCGGGTCTTTTGGTCGAGTCTCCTGATTCATTCCCCGTGGAGTCGTTGATCCCCAAGCCTCTTGAGACTGCTGCGTCTGCCGACGAGTTTTTGCAGAAGCTTCCTGATTATGATGCTGATCTGGATAAACTTAGACAACAAGCCGAGTCTGAAAATAAAGTGTTGAGATTTGTTGGGAAGATCAATTTTGCTGGTCAAGGCTCGGTCAAGGTCGGTATCGAGAAATACGACGCTTCGCATCCTTTTGCCTCGTTAAAGGGAAGTGATAATGTTATTTCCATTCAAACCGAAAGATATCCCAATCCTTTGATTGTCCAAGGTGCCGGTGCCGGTGCTGAAGTCACTGCTGCTGGTGTATTAGCAGACGTGTTCAAGATTGAACAAAGACTTAGAAAGTAGTAAATAAATAAATAAAAAAGTTTTCTGTTTAGCTAAATAAGTATATACATCCTAAGCACCACCACCATCGATTTCCATTTCTTTTGTAGCTTCATCAAATAAAGCCTTTAGACCTTCTGGGTCTTCACACTGGGCCTTCATACTCAACACTATATCCTTGCCGGATGGCTGCTCTATGGTATTTGGTGCAGTCTGGATCCCCGTTCTCGACACATACAAGGCATTAATAAGAAATACAAACGAACCATCACCCACTATCTGGGCCAGAATATTGCCTGAATCATGGATATATTGCCCAAAGTTATAGAATGGTTTACCCCAAGAATACTGAATTTCCACTTCTTTCTTCATCAGACTCGAAGATGCATGAGTATCTAGAACAAATCTGTTTTTCTTTAAAAAGTATTTCTGATAATATAGTGGATCTTCGACTTGTGCTGTCAATACTGGGCATATTGCAAACTCAGTGTGCATTAATGAACAGAATGGACTGTCATTTGGCAATGTACTAATTTCTTCCATAGGAACTTGAACAAGTCTTAGGCCATACCTATCACCTACTCGGCTCAGATTAACAATGGCTTCTTCTATTAATTTGGGAGTAGTATTCAGCCATTCCATTCGCAGATGGTATGCGTTTTCGGGATTATGGACCTTATCGATATGAACCGAAATAAACTCCTGTCTGGGTGATCGATTTGTCGGATCCACATCGTACTTGAGTACCTGGCTTACTAGGATTTTCGGTAATGCTGACACGTCACCAGATCGTTTTTCTGTATTGTCCGACATGCCCGCCGACATGGCGGTGTTGCCTGACAGAATACTAGAAGAAGAGTCTTTGGAAACAACGGGAACAAGGCCAGAATTGGGTGACGACGATTCCTCGACACTGATGTTTCCAGATCCTTTACGTGTGTGCAGTCTTTTGAATACAGAACTACCACTGCCCACTTGAGATGATGCGGATGACGTCGTACCATCGGATACGGTTCCGATGGCAGAGTTCGAGCCACCAGAAGCACCAGACATTTCACCACCCGCATCTGCTGACGGTCCACCACCTCCAAGAGATTTCTTAGATGAGAACCAGCTTGATCTTTCGACTTTTTCAGACTTTTCCGAATGAATAACAAACTCGGGCATCAACTGATAAAAATAATGTCCATCTAATAAGGAATGCCTATCCTCAACGTGACGGAATAGTCCACTCTTCATTAGCACATTACCGTACTCGACAGCCTCTTCGGGTGTAGCAATGTCAGTAAATGATTCTATAACCCAAGTAACAAACTCTTGACCAATAAAACAGTTTTTATGAGTCTTCCAGTGCCATCGACGATCGACGAAGCGAACCCCTCGCTCGCTCTGCATCTCTGTGGCCAACTGGGCCAGCTTGATAGATCTATTCAGACGCTCGCTTGGCTTGGATATAAAAGAATGCTTTTTACGGGCATTAGCAGTTCCCGAATCATTAGCACTTGAGCTCGAGTCAATTTGACAATCTTCATATAACTGTAGTAAAAACGTTCCTAAATCCCCTGTGTAGAACTTGATTTCTGGAGGAGGGCTTTCCTTTTTGCCATTTCGTTTCAGTCGCTTCTCCTCCAACGTGAGATAAGTTCCTCGATGCAAAGTTGAGATGATTTTCCTTAATCCCTCCAAACGCATTTCTTCAGCAGTCAACCGCTCATTGCTATTGACACTCAATTCCAGTGTGCTATTGCCGCTCTTTGAATTATCGAATGGGATTAGTACAAATCGTATTCGAAACATTTTATAATTATCCTGCATTGTATCACCGTAGCCAGCCAAAGTTTGATCCAATGCATTCCAATTGACAATTCTTACACTGGGATTGAAAAAATTGCCCAACGCTCTTTTATATTCAGTTTCAAAGCGAGTTTTGATCAGTGGGTGATAACTTTTTTCGATGCCATTATCATCAGAATCGGATCTAGTGTACAGTTGCACAGTTATTTGACCATCATGATCGCATGCTAGTCGGTGAATCTGATTGCTTCGTTTCATATAAATACGAATGCCTCGATAGTCTTCGGGAATGGTCTGTACGATTAACGCCGGATTACCTCCAGGTCTCCGCTGAGCTTCTACTTTACTAACTCTGTCTCCAACGACAATCTGGAATCCAATGTGAAGTCGTAATGCAACCATTTCTTCAAATAAATCGCCTGGGGTCATAATCTCTTCCTTTTCTGGATCCACTGTGACATCATACAACTGGAACGTATACTTTTGAGCAAACTCCTCAACCGAGGGGAATAAATCAGTTGCAAGAGGTAAAGCAGCAGGAGATTTTAATGATCTCCACTTCACTGCTCTACGTTTGACTCCTGGTGGGAACACGTTACGCCATCGTCCGAAATTTGAGATATTCTGTACCGAACTTAAAGCCACATTTGACGGGTTATCAATAACCACCCATATATAGTTATTGTTAGCCTCATCACCTTCATTTTCATTATTGGTCTGTGTTATAGCATTTGTTTGGCCAAAGTCTTGCCCGTTGTTACCGTTGGCAGTGGGAGAAGTCGATGGCCTGAAGCCATTAGCAGGAGGGACTCTATTCCGACCGAATGAGTTTTGTCTGGTACCGATGGTTGGGCGACGAACAACACTTTTATTGGGCGAGGTCGACAGCGTGAGGGTGCGATCACTTTTGACAGAAGAGATATCAATGGCATCAGGTGTCGAAGATATCATACGTATAACGGATCTTGATGTTGTGCTGTCAAGACCGGGAATATCCTGAAGATCCACAGGATTCGTTGGAGGTGTTGACACAGCCTGAATAACTGGCGAGTTGGTTCTTGAACTAGTTCGGCCACTGTATCCGCTCAGAGATAATAGAGAAGTCAATGCTGATATTCTGCTGCCTCTCTTGATTGTGCTATTCAGTAGCTCTTTGGAGGAGTTTTTCGAGCTGCTATTATCACCTTCGACAGCTGGTGACGAAATAATGGCAGTAGCAGGAATAGATAATGAAACACTTCTCAATTGTGGCTGGTTGGATGATACCCGTTTATTAATATCACCCACCGACATCTTTGGCCGTAATAGATTGGAAGGGGTTTTTGCAGAGGCTGCTTCTTCGATTAATCGCTGGCTGGCAATTGCCGCTTTTGATAAATAGACATTATTGTCATAATCTTTCATAAAAGTCCGTAGCGACTTATCGAGAGGTATATTTTGCCATTCGATACTGATGGCATTAATCTCATTCTCCATAATCCCCATCATCTGAATATCATATATTTTGCATCGAGGGATCCATTGTTCTGCGTGCTTTTCTGTACTGTTCCAAAATGATATGTCGAGCCAACTAGGGATACAGTTTACGACTTTTTCCGTCTGGGGATGTTTGTATCGAAATAGCGGAGTAACATGAAGAGGCGGGCGGCTCAGACAGACCAGATCGATACCAATTTCAATTGATAATAATTTGATACTCGTTTGGTAAAGTAAATCATAATCCACATCATAAATGCCAGTTCCAGGAGTTAGAATTAGTACCTGGATACCTGTTCTGCGTAAATCTCGATCCGAGAATTTACTTGAAACCAAAGATGTAGCAAAGCTAATTGCTTCTAATAGGTTTCCTTTAACAGCAGGTAGAATCGTACCTCTAATCTCGCCAGTTTCAGTCTGCAATACATCTTTTGCAAATCTTGAGAATTCATATCTTAAGGTAGCCATAATATTACTCCAACGACTAATATGAACTTGGTCAACCACGACCCGGAAATAGTCTCTTGTTTCAGGTTCTCTCTCTCCTTGCGGTAATCGACCTTTGGACTTTCTTGAAACAGCTACACTAGTGAATAGAACAATCGACACCACATGGTGTGCACCCTGATCGCGCCATCTTTTAAATACTTCTGGTAGAAATGAATTGACTAGTTTATGAAACATGACTTCTCCATTTTCTACAAAGTTCCACATTTCCGCAGACATTTGTATAAAGTAGATCATTCTCGCTGACTCGGATCTATATACCATTTTTGTTTTGGGGCCCACATAAGCAGAAAACGTCTTGTGGCCCTGTTTAAAAATGTTTTGAATCGAAGGTCGAACAACATCGCAATACGAGAATCTCTGGCTGAAATATACACATTTACCAATTAACGAAGATGATATTCTCCACATGTCAGCACGAGTCAGATATGTATCTTTAAAGTGGATTTCTACCAGATCTGCTTCGACTTCTTTTTTTGGTGACTTTATTGCGTTGTTAATTAGTATCACATCGGTGTCGCTACTGCTGTTGCTCAACTTACTAATTTGACTCGTACTCGACTACGAGATGGGATATCCAATAGACCCAACAGGGTACTGCTTACAGAAATCTGGAAAAACAAAGTTAGATAGTGCTGGAGATGATTGAATCCAGACCGACAAACCACTCAACTCACCTGAACATTGGACATTTGCTTCTCAGCTCCTTCACTAAACTGTTTGACGATAAAGTATAGCTTGCGCTTTTTTCCTTCGAGAGCTCGCAATTCTGCCACATCTCCCTCTCTAGCATTGGGTAGTAAAGCCATGTCTATAATAACATCATCGGTCGAGATCCTTGCTTCATGCGACCATACCACCATAGTCACTGGAGGAGCTTCATATCGCTCTCTTGACTCCTTTGGTCCGATATCAACTGCTGGTACAAATCCAGACGGTTGTAGTCTGCGAGATGATCGAATCAATGACATTTCGTTTCATCCTTTTATTGTGATGATTGATGTGATTGTGGAGAATGGAGGATCTGTAGAAGTAGATATCTGAGAGGGTTAGGAATTTGGTGAACCTGTGAACCTGTGAACCTGACTGAATGACCCAAAGTTGACTGATTGACTGAACTAAACTTGGGCTATAAAATAATAGATAAAAGCAAGATCACTTCAAGCAAGATCACTTCAGTCTTTTGTATGATTCGAGCTATTCAAATCAGTCGAAATGGCAATGATGTATAAGGTATATTTGTATGTTAGTTAAACCAGGCGCATATTAAAGGGCACCCACGTTAGATATGTATCAGAGCTCGTCATAATAAAGCTTCCTGATCTTCTGATCTTCTGATCTTCTGATCCTTATTAACCCATGATGGCCTATGAATCACATCAATATAATCTTCCACGCCTGAAATTCCAGATCAGACCCTGCATCTTCACTGCACATCACGTGACGCATATTTCGCGACTTTCTTGATCCAAGCTCAGATATTATTATTTCTAATGTTCTCTTTCATTGTTATTCTCTACTCCACTATTAAATCATGTCACACCTAGTATTATGTCCACTGTGTAATATGGAAACTAGTGAGGCGAGCGTCAATCGTCATCTCGACAAAGGCTGTCCTCCTCCCGGTGGCGCCAGTATTATTACCAAGAGTAATGGCGATTCAGGGGTAACTGCGAGCAATAGACAGATGGACATTCTTTCTCAATCTAAAGCAAAAACTGGTACTGGATCCATGTATTTGTCAAAAAAGAGATCAATAGAGCAAGAGACCAACGAAAGTGAGCAAGTCAAATCTCATAAAAAACACCCGAAAATCTCATCTGTTCCCCTGGCAGAGCAGGTGCGACCGAGATCTCTAGACGATTTTGTTGGCCAAGAGCATCTTATTGGTAAGAACGGGCTTCTGCGAAAGTTTGTTGAAAAAGACGTATGTCCATCAATCATTCTATGGGGTCCTTCCGGGGTGGGCAAGACGTCGTTTGCACGGATTCTTGCTCAAAGCACGAAATCACGGTTTGTGGAGCTTTCGGCTGCCGTTCACGGCATTTCCGAGTGTAAAAAGATCTTTGAAGAAGCTAGAAACGACCTTAAACTACTGAAAAGAAGAACCATTGTTTTCCTAGATGAAATCCATCGGTTCAACCGAGCCCAGCAGGATATATTTCTACCCCATATCGAGAAAGGCGACATCACATTGATTGGCGCCACCACCGAAAACCCGTCTTTCAAATTGAATGGGGCATTATTATCAAGATGCCGAGTGCTGGTATTGGAAAAGTTGACTCAGAACGACTTGGTGAAAATCGTCAAGTCGGCTATCAATATATATAACACATGTCGAGACGAGGAGCATGATGGACTATCGGCTGTCAACCTGGATGATCAGGCAGTCGAGTATTTGGCCAGTTTAGCCGACGGAGACGGGCGAATCGCATTAAACTTGTTGGAAATAATGATCAACGATTCGTCGTCGTCGACTGCTCACAATAATGTGTCCACAGAACGGGTGAAAGCAGTACTACAAAGAACTCATATGCTGTATGATCGAGTGGGAGATTCGCATTATGATACGATCTCGGCGCTTCACAAGTCTGTGCGAGGGTCCGACCCCGACGCGGCCCTGTTCTATCTTGGCCGGATGCTGGAGTCAGGCGAGGACCCTCTATACATAGCCAGACGAATGGTACGAATGGCCAGTGAAGATATAGGCCAGGCAGACGAGTCATGTCTACCGTTTGCAGTGGCTGCGTTCCAGGCTGTTCAACAGATAGGCATGCCTGAAGCTGACTGTATTCTTGCACATTGTGCCGTCAAACTGGCTGAAGCAAAGAAATCTGTCCGTGTGTACCGTGCCTACGGAGCCGTCAAGGCGATGCTGAAAAACGAGCCAGGTGCCGCGGCCGCCGTCGTGCCAATCCATCTTCGAAACGCGCCTACAAAGCTCATGAAAGAAATCGGCTATGGCCACAACTACATGTACAACCCGGACTACGCGAACGGCGCTGTGGACCAGACATACATGCCAGCTGGGCTTGAAAACGTCAAGTTCCTGTGCGACAAACATCTGGGGCCCGTTGAGTAGGGGGATGTGCTGTGCCTCCGGCGGCTGGGCGCTGCCCAGACCCGTTGCTCCGCTTCGCGGAGATTCGAGCCCCAAGATCCCCAGCTCGAGCGAAGCGAGCAACGGGTCTGGGCAGCGCCCAGCCGCCGGAGGCAGACCCACACCGAAGCGGACAGGCTTTTATTTATTGGTCTTGATTATTATATATTATGGATTTTTTGTGTTTGCGAGACCAAAAAGGGGATTAGGCGGGTCACAAACCACCGAAATAGTTCCTTAAATAGGTCTCGGACTCGGCATATTCAAGACGGACAATGCCCAGTGTCGATTTGATGCGATCTAAACATAGCTGATTGTCGTTGACGTCGGTGGCACCCGTCTCGTCCTTGCCAGCACCGAAATGCTGGATCTTCTCACAGGAATTCTTGACTTTGGTGAGTCCAAGTGCGGCCGATGAGCCTTTGAGAAAGTGGCCTAGAGCAGACAGTTCAACGAGATTCTTCTCGTCTAAAGCCTGCTCCATCTGTCCAAAAGTGGCCTCGGCCTGTTCAAAGAAATTCAAAACAATGCCTCGCGAGAACTCGCGCTCGTCTTCATCCTCGTCCATTTCCAAAATCTGTCCAAAAGTCGACCAATCAATGATATCCGCTTGATTGGAGCCAGCAGAAATGGCCTGTTCTTCAACGTCTTGTTCGTCATTGTCTTGGGAAACACCACCAGAAGCAGCAACAACCACCGCATGGCCGCCTCCACCCGAACCACTGGAATCATATATCAATGATGGAGGTTCATCTTTGAGAAACGTCTGTGATGGAGGTGAATGGGCGGTCGAGTCTGACGACCGAGTTGAATCTGTAGCCGTTGTTGCTATTGAGGGAATTGACGAGCTATCTGACATTATGAGATGAGTGAGTGAGTGAGTGTGAGTGTGAGTGTGAGTGAGTGAAGCTTATAGGTAGTTGTAGAGTAGGTAGTCTGTAGAGTGAAGAAAAGTGAAAGAAGAGTGAAGAGTGAGATAGTAGGATAGAGTGAAGAAAAGTGAAGAGTGAAATAGTAGGGTAGAGTCAAGAAAAGTAAAAGAAGAGTGAAGAGTGAGGTAGTAGGGTAGAGTGAAGATTGAGAGTGATTGGGGAGAGGTAGTACTAAGTGGAACGTGACAAGTGAGCGTAGATTGCTTATCACAAGCAGATTGACCAGATCAAGTGCACGCTAGAGTATGGCTAATTGAAGCACTTGTCACAAGCGATCCGAACTGTTAATAAGAGATTGAAATATCTCTGTTGTTCAGTCTTGATATCAACCGTGTAGCTAGAAGCAACAATACTAGATAATACGATCAAGCAGTCAAATCCGTGATCAACTCGTACTGGGTAAGGATAGTCGTAGTACAAGTAAGTCGGGCTAAACAGGTACACAGAGCTACGAGTCGCTACGAGATACAAGTACAAGTGGGCACAAGTAATACGAGTGGATACAGGTACACGACGATACAAGTACTACTCAACTACAACCAATACTACAAGTCGATTCTACAACCAATACAATTACCAATTCACTGTGCCTGACACTTGCTAACTCCTGACTGATTATTCGACTTACTCTCACTCTAGACTAGCGGCGTATTCGATTATGTGCTACGTCCACGTCCACGTCTACTGCTATGTACAATGAATACTCTACTAATTCTCCGCTGGTTATGATTCAGTCCGGCTCAAATCACAAACACTGGTAGCCGCCAGCCAGGCTTGCAAACCGGTTCTACCCTGCCTGCAATTATGATCCGCGCGCCCTCACCCGATCTCTGCACCGCCTATAATGGCTAAAATAACCGTGGTCCTGGCGGCCTGTCTGCCTGTCTGCTGCCTGTCTGCTGCCTGCCCACCTCTCTCTTCTTTTTTACCCCCTAAAACTTAAAGCGGCTGCAACTCCTCCTGCTGCCATTAATGACGTCGTCGCGCTCGTTGTCCGCCCCAGCTGATCTGTGTGACAGCTGTTGGGTCGGCCCCCCTGGTGTGCCTCCGGCGGCTGGGCGCTGCCCAGACCCGTTGCTCGCTTCGCTCGGGCGGGTTGAGATGGCAGGACTGGTTCTGGGTTTGTACCATAGTCGCGGCCTTAGCGTTTCTGGTCAAACCTAAATTAGAGTTGCTCAATAAACATACGATTCATGTTTCTCGGGTTTATGGAGGCTCGCTTGAGCGGTTCGCGCTGCCTGGCTCGGAACCGGGGTCTGGACACGACGGGTCCGCTGCCGGAGCCCACAGAAGCCTAGGTGCAGGCCGATGACGAGCTCATGCGGGACCGTTTACTGCGACAGCGGGTAGCGACAGGAAACGACTCCTGCAACCCCTGAGTCGTCCTCGTCCGCATCCTCATCCTCATCGCTACCGCCACCACCACCACCACCGAAAGAACACCCCAAACCGACCAAACCACCTCACCAAACGCGCCCCCCACCCGAGCGAAGCGAGCAACGGGTCTGGGCAGCGCCCAGCCGCCGGAGGCAGACCTCCCTCGAAGATCAGGGTCCGACGCAGGGCAGGCAGACAGGCGGAAGGGGCAAGGATCGGGCAGTTTAAAGAGGCCAGGCGAGCGAGAGCCCAGACTCACGCGGGCAGGGGTCGGGCCGTGCGATTAGGGTTGTGTTTCACGTGGTGCGATCGAGCGGATTGTTTGGAGGGTTACAGGAGGGCGAAATTCAGGGGCAGAAAAGCAGCAGGAGCGGAAGGGGTAGGGATATATAAATGGAAGAGGATCCATGAAGGATCGATTTGAACGATCAGGAGAAAGTTATTTTGGTAGGTAGGTTAGAAAGCGGGAGCAGGAGCAGGAGCGGAAGCGGGAGCGGGAGAGCGCGAGCCTCGAGCGCAGCTCGAGCAACCAGGTCTGGGCGGAGCCCAGCCGCCGGAGGCAGAACACCGCCACCACCACCACCACCTCCGGTCAGAGCGGTTACTAACATTTGCAGGAGTTTCAGCAATACTGTTATTGTAGTACTATTTCGAAAAAGATTTGCAGCCGTGCCGTGTCGGCCGAGTTCATGTTGATTAACGTTTAGTAGCCATTTGCATAATCCAGCCAGATTAAAAAGAAAATCAAAACATTAGACTTCGAGGAGGGAAGGGAACCAATATAAAATCTAAAATTAATTTGATATTTGGAAAAGTTTTCCAAGGTGGTGATTTTATTTTGTGGAATATTTAAAGCGACAAGAAGAAGCGTATCATCCGGGAGGTTCGATTGATATTATTAATATTTATTTTGTGTCAATCATATGTGGTTTGAAAAACGAGCTCAGTCAGATTCAAGTGAGCCAGCCAAGTATCAGCAACTTTCAGACAAGGATCTCGAAGCAGGCATGAGTCCCACTGACGACGGTGGTTCCCGGCAACCGCTGTTGGGTGGTGGTGGTGGTGGTGGCAACTACGGTCGCTACCAGCGACTACGAATGTTTTCTGTCACGACAACAGTAGTGGTGGTATTCTCACTGCTTGTTTATTTATTTGTTTTCAGCATTCCCAACTCCATGGATCTGCGACATAAGCCAGTACCCGATCTTGTTAAAGTGCACACGCTGGAAACTAAGCATCGTCCAAGTTATAATGACGGATCTAAACTGGTGTTGGTGGGCGATGTACATGGATCGTACCGGCAGCTTCGCCAGCTGTTGAAAAAGGCCAAATTCAGAAAACACAGAGACCACCTGGTTCTCCTCGGAGACTTTATAACCAAAGGACCACGATCTATTGACGTTCTCGAGCTGGCTATGGATCTAGGAGCATCATGCGTCCGAGGCAATCATGAAAACGAAATTCTTGAAATGTATGCGCAGTACCATCATCTGCCTCCTCTTCGTACCGTCTCGCCAGACGGTTCTCAAGATCAGATCCCACACGATGACAACAACAACAATCAGAGCCCGCACGATGACAACAACAACAACAACAACCTAACCTCTACGAAACTCGACGAGTCCATCGACGAAGACCTCGTCAAGCTTCTAAAACCCAAGCATGTCGACTTCCTCGGAAGCTGCCCACTAATATTGAGCTTAGGAGATGGCTTTGATCGCGGCTACGAGGCCATAGCAGTTCACGCCGGAGTCATGTGGAATCTCGACAAGCTCGAGGAGCAGGATCCCACCACCGTCATGACGATCCGGTCCGTGCTGCCGCCCGACTATTCCATCGCGTCCGAGGACAGCGATGGCGATCCATGGTACGAGCTATGGAACAAGAAGCAGCGCTCGCTGCCGGCCCACAAGCGCCTCGTCGTTTACTACGGCCACAATGCGCGCGACGGCCTCAATCTCCTCGAGTACACCAAAGGTCTCGACTCGGGCTGTGCCCGGGGCCGCCAGCTCTCGGGCCTCGTGGTCTCCGAGTCCAAAACAGGCGCCTACAAGGAGAAGCTTATCCAGATTGACTGCTGATTCTATACTAATTTATTCTGCTGCATGTACTACGCAGGGACACCCGGCGCAGCCTCCGGCGGCTGGGCGCTGCCCAGACCCGTGGCTCCGCTTCGCGGAGAGGCTAGGAGTCGCGACACCTCCGCGAAGCGGAGCCACGGGTCTGGGCAGCGCCCAGCCGCCGGAGGCAGCGCCCCGTCGCGAAGCTACAGCATTTTGGACATGTACGGGCCGTCGAGCTCGTAGCCCAGCTTGGCGTAGTAGTTGCGCACGCCCACGCCGGAGATGACGGCGATTTTGTGGGCGCCGTGCTCTTCACGGGCGATGCGCTCGGCCTCTTCCATGAGCAGGGTGCCGAAGCCCTGGTGCTGGAACTTTCGCGGGTCGCGCGAGTGCAGAGGCACCACGGAGCCGTAGACATGGAGCTCGCGCACGAGCGAGGTGCGCACGGCCGTGAGCTCGGGCCGGAAGGTGGTCTTCTCGGAGCACAGACGCAGTCGCAGAAGCCCGATGAGAATGTCCTGCTTGGGGTCCTCGTAGCTGAGAAACGTCTCCCAGCCGCCATTGGCGGTATAATCACGTCGAATCAGCTCCACCTGATCGGGGTGCACTTTATGATGCACTTCCTGAATGCCCACTTCACGGGCCCTTACGTCTCGACACTTTGTTCCGAAATCCTTCATTCGCGCCAGAGCAAGCTCCCGGAGATTGCCGTTCTCCACCCCGGCAGTAACCAGGGGCATGGGGATATCTCGCTGGACTCTATAAATACGGGTCCAAGGCGGTACCAGAGCGAGAATGCGGGCCACAAGATCGATCAGAGCATTGGCATTATATGACTTGTAAAGGCCGTTTTTCCACAATTCGTATAAACCTGTACCTCTGATCACCAGAGTAGGGTATAGTTTCAGGCCGTCTGTGCGGAACGCGGGATTCTCGAAATACTCCCGGAATTGATCAAGATCTCTTTCCATACCAACATTGGGCAAATCAGGCATCATATGACTGACCACTTTATAACCAGCATCTTTGGCTAGAGCAAAAGTGTTGCATACCGCCTTGACAGTATGACCACGATTAGTATCTCGAGCCACATCCTCATAAACAGACTGTACTCCGATTTCTAGACGTGTACAGCCATACCGTAGCATGTCACTGAGATGTGTCTCGGTGCAATAGTCAGGTCGTGTTTCAATGGTGATACCAACACATTTGGTCTGCGACTGCTGCGAAAACAACACTGCCTCGTCAACATCGTCTGTATTGGTATGTCCAGATAATGCATTATGTAGATTGGCAATAAAAGATTCTCGATATTGCTGTGATAATGACATGAACGTTCCTCCCATAATAATATATTCCACTTTATCAATACTGTGACCCAGTTGACGTAGTTGTTCGATTCGGCCTCTAGCCTGTTCATAAGGATCATATCGGGCCCTAATTGCTCTCATAGAGGTAGGTTCATAACCGGTATATGATTGGGTAGAATATTCGAAATCGGAATCAGGCCCACCGGGGCAATATACACAGATATTACCAGTATAGGCGATATGAGGGCATCGATGTGGTTTACACATGACAGCCACTACTGCGATTCCTGAAGCTGTTCTTACAGGTTTCGCTTTCAGTTTGGGTAGTAGATACTTTTTGTATTGATCTGGAATCGAAGAAATGATATCTGTTAGCCGGGGTTGAGCTTTGAGTTTATATTTTTTCGACAACCGTCCCACCAGTCCATTAAGATTGACATCTTTATTTGTCTGTAGGCTTTGGATCAGTTCCAAGGATATATCTGCACAGCATGCCAGAAACCGTTCTTGTTCAGGAGCCAAGTTCTGTTTGCCTTTTGGGCCTTTTTTAGACATTTTATTTGGTTCTAGTCTTCTAGTATGAGCTATGAAGAGTTTGAGACGAGATCAATGATCTTTTCGAGATAAGAAAAAATTTCAGCCGTACGGTTGCTGGTGAATCAGGTAGCTGGTAATAGGTCAGGTTGAAGGTTGACGGGGATACAATTGACAAGCGACCAGGTTGTATAATTGACAAGCGGACCGGGAGTACAATTGATGAGAAAACCAGGTTGTATAATTTACCAAGCTGACAGGGAGTACAACTGACAAAGCTGGTGAGCCGATACGGGTCGGCTGTAACTGGTGAGCGTACTTGGTCTAGTCATTGTATGATTATCGATTAGCGAGTTACCATGTGATGCAGAAGAAATACTTCACATTAACAATGCTGACTTTGGAATGTGAGGTTATATTATTTACAATAATAGAATAAAAATTGAGAAATGCAAGATCATGCAAGATCATGCAAGGGTCCATCAGTGCATTTCATGCACAAGGTGTAAATGTTTACTTCCTGCCATTTGTAGCACCTTAAAATAATATCAAAACATTTTATACACTTTTTACACGCCATTACCTGATATCCCTCTTGATATGACATTGGCGTTTGCAATTAAACTTACAATCGCTAATATAACCTGTTCAGGTTGGGCCCTTGCCCAATAATAATACGAGATCTATTTCATTTAATTCGCATTTATCTACCTTTAATTATTTACATTTTTGGAGATTACTTGAATTGAATAGAATGAGACAGGGTCTGTTTCCAGGCACCAGTTTCCAGGCACCAGGACTATACCTTAGAGCTATCATAGATGAAAGATTGTACTGATGGAAACGAACAATGACACAAATACCCTGCTACTGGTTACAAGTTCATTGTAAACAACAGAAATATACTTGTAGACTACCATGACCAGTCCTTTAAGTCCTTTTAAGCCACCTTATTTAGCTATTGCCTTTCAATCGTTTGGAGAGAGCTTAAGAATGTGGAGACGCCGCACGCGCCGCTCCTCCAGCGGGATCACGAAGTGATACTGCTACTGCCAGCAAACACGTCCTATACTAATAGACAGAATCAAACATATAATATATTTCACCAACCTGCTATTTTATACCGAACTGCACACGGTCTGTCTGATTTGCAGATCATAAAGGTATAATAGCGGAGAATTGATAAGCTGATTTATTGGTGGTGTGGCAATACGACCAACTAGCTTTTGGATAAGGAAGCCACCAGCAGGATTGACAGTTTTATTATCTGTTGATCGCATTCCAAAACATCTCAACATATCCGTAGCCAGTAAACGGTAAGTTATAATTAGCACTTGATATGCGTGCATGATAAAGGATATTTAACTGACTTTACGGACTAGGAAAATGACCGCTGCCTCTACGGAATCCAAACCAGATGATCTGGTAGTTGAGAATGGATCTCCCTCGGATAGCAGCTTGACTGTTCCTGCAGTAAATACTGAGTCGACCTCTGCGAAAAAGAAAAAGAAGAACAAAAAGAAGAAGAAGAAGAAATCAGCGACTGTAGTAGCGGCTACTACGGAGTCTACTGAAAATGGACATGAAGAAGACGACGAAGAAGAAAAGGACGAGAACGAGGCCCACGAAACGATAAGAGTGGAGACAGATGATACCCTGACCTCCCAGATTGACAACATGGCTACCGTTGTGCCGTCAGAGACAGTATCAGAATCACCATCACTGTTGGAACAATCTGCATCCGAGCCAGCGGAAGAGGTGACGGAGTCTGTTTATGCTCAACCCGTCGAGGACGCGACGGACGAGGCAACCGATGGGGCAACCGATGAGGCAATTCAAGCAGATGAAATGATACAAGAGACAGTTCATGTGGCGACCGAGCCGGTTCATGAGTCAACGAAGCAGGGTCACATTCAAGAGCCAGCTGTTGAGACGACAGGAGCAGTTCTGGAACACTCTGAGCCAATACAAGAGGCAGTTCTTGAGGACACTGAACCGGTTAATGAATTTTTGGAGCGTTCTGAATCAACTCAAGAGCCAGTTCATCAGCCCGTTCAGGAGTTAGTGGAACATTTTGAACCAACTCAAGAGGCAGCTCTTGATGACACTAAACCAGTTCATGAGTTATTGGGACATTCTGATTCAGCTCAAGAGCCAGTTCATAAGCTAGTGGAACATTCTGAACCAATTCAAGAGTCACCGGAACATTCTGCTCAAGAGCCAGTTCATGAGCCATTAGAACACCCTGAATCAAAGCAAGAGCCAGTTCATGACCCCGTTTATGACGAGACTGAACCAATTCAGGAGCCACTGGAGCATGTGACCGAACCAGCTAATGAATCAACAGACCGCGCTCAATCAACTCAAGAACCAACCCTGCTAAGTACCGAAGATCTAGTCCAGGCATCAGTAGTGAAACAAACACAAGAGTCTTTAGAGCTTCGCCAATCAACTCCCACGACTACCGTCGAGGAGCCAGAGCTAGATCCCGAGCAGACGAGTGTGCCATTCCTACCAAAGGACCACGCTTCCTTCGCAGAATCTCTACCGGTAGATACTTCATTACAGAATATAAAGACTGGACCTGAAACTGAAACTGAAACTGAAACTGAAATGACTCAACATGCAAAACCACTTAATACATTCCCCTTGCAAAACCAGCTTTCCACAAGCACGCACATCGAAACAGCTAAAGCGTCACAAGAAGAAATCTCATATTTTGAGATCAATGGCCACGATGATACAACTAACTTTTTTGAAAAGCTCGCCTCCACAGAGCAATCTGAAGAACCTGAAACAAAACTTGAGACGGACTTCGTCTCCCAACTTTCTGTAAAACCTGAAGAGAAGCCGCTTGTCGAATCTTCTCCTGCATTAAAAGGTAAACAAGATGTTTTGCCTTCATCTATTGCTGCCGTTGTGCCATCCTCTCAAACTGCTCAATCCGAAATCGAACCGGCTTCTCATGACAGTACGTTACAGCCTGTTCACCATGGTGAACACAGACGAGTGATTTCTGTATTTGCATCTGCTGATAATGATCCATTCTTTAGCAACCTTGGCTCTACTGCCGAAGAGGAGCCTGGCCCGCATCTTCCTGAAGAACCATTACAGCCTCCAAAAGGTCTCGACCGTTCTGAGCCGTCCCCATCAAGCCACATAGTTGATGCTCCGGATCTGAATCGAAACCCGTTTTCTGAATCTCAAGAACATGAGAGTAACTCTGTTGATGAACCTGCCCAGTTGTTTGAGGCATCTGACGATAACCCATTTGCCTCTGAGGGAGATGCTGATGATAGCTTGTTTGTTCGTCTTGCCCAAGAGCCAGCTGCTGCTCTTGTTTCTGAAGCCGTTACCACTGATGCTGTACCTTCAGAGGCTGCTGCTCCTGTCCCTGAGCCCGTCGCTGGTGCTGTATCGTCTCCGGCTGCAATTGCAGCGTTAGCATTCTTGGAAGAAGACGATGACCTTCTCTCGGATGAGGAACAAGACTCAGGGGTCGCTGTCGTCTCTGAACCTAGTCATGTGCCCACTCAGTCTTCGTTTTCACCACGTTCGGCCCCATCGGCTGCACCTTACCAGCAAGCATATTCAATCTACCAACAACCGCCTTCTCATCCTCATGATGATAGGCCTAAATATGCGCCTATAGCGACCAGCAATGCATTTGATTTACCCACTGGCATAATGCCAAAACATCATGTGCGACCGTCGCCATCATATCAGAATATGACTGGTTCTAGTACTTACTCGCCTCATCCCCAAGCTTCCGTGTATGGAACTCCCCAACAGCAGCCTGCCCAAAAGACCGTGGCCCCCAAAAAGTCCTTTTTCGAGGAGCTACCTGTCGTTCATACTCGTAAGCCAATGTCACGCAAGACCAGTCAGATTTATGATTATCCGCCGCAAGGTGCTGCTACTCCACAAGCACCACCTCCACCTCACCAATTCGGTGGACAGTTTGGGCCTCCTTTGACAAATCAGCAACAGCATTCACCATTACCTGCTCCGCCAGTCATTCCTGCTGCTGGTATGCCGCCAATGAGATCGCCTGTTCAAGCGGCCACTTCACTGCGTAGTGAATCTCCAGTAAGCAATCCTTACGCGCCACCACCACATGCAAACCAGTTTAACCGCTCTTCGTCGCCATATTCACCTGTGATGCAACATGCTCAGCCTGTTCATCAAACTTCTCAATATGCTCCTGGACCTGCTCCCGTTGCATCAGCATATGCTCCTGGAGGAGTTGCACCCGCTTCCCAATATAATCAAGCACCCTATCAATATGTCACGCCTCCGCTGACAGGTGTCAATGCTTTCTCGCCTCCTGTTCGTTCCACCTCAATTGGCAGACCTCCGTCAAATCCAAACCCTTACGCACCACCACCAGTGGCATCGTCGACTATTCCTCAACAGCAGACAGCATTTGTTTATGGTAGCGAACATTCCAGAACGAATTCTGGAGGGTCTAATAATGGAGTATCTCCTTACATGAGATCTCCTTATAGTCCTAAAGCTGGGTTGGCCAACACTCCTCCAAATCCATATGCTGCTGCTGCTCCACCTCCCTCTTCATATAGGCCTGCAGTCAACCAGTATGATCCACATAATACTGCTGCTGCCAATGCTGTTGCTGCGGCGGTTGTCCATAAAAGTACTGCTCCTCCACCGACATCTACTTACGGAGATTTACCACCAATGCTTGAAAGCCGCCGGTTATCTTCATCTAGACAGACTTCATACCAGCATCAGGCGACATCTCCTCATTATAACATGCAAAGCTCCAACCAGCCTGCTTCGCTGAACCTGAAATCTGCTGCTGCTGCTGCTGCTCATCAACATGTACAACTACAAGCGAGACCAGCCAGTGTACCCATTGATAATGAGGCTCTACAAAAAAGACAATTTCCCATATTTCATTTTGGAAATGGCCGCCAAATAGTATGTGGACTTCCCCCAGCTATTGCCTTTGGCAATACTCATACTGAAATCAGAATCCTTCGCTCAAAGGATGTTATTAAAATTGACTACGAATTGAATGCAAAATTCCCTGCTCCTCTAGTAAATAATCGAGGTGCCATCAAAGGAAAGAAGAAAGAGCTTGAAAAGTGGTGCGATGAGAAGATTGCTAAGCTTGAAAACGAGTTTAAGACTGGCGGTACTAGCGGTAAATGGACTGAGCGTGCTAATCACCGAATCTTGCTTTGGAAACTGTTGGCCATTTTGCTAAAGTCAGATTCACATCTCTCTCGAGCTTCGCCAGATGTGCTTCAATCAATAGAAGAGCTTCTCAATCCTCGATTATCGCTGGTGAAGAAGGACGATATGGCCAACTTTGCATCAGCGTCAGACCTATATAAAAAGAGTCTGCATCGTCATAGTTCAAGTACTGACTATCAGATGGGAATGACATCGTTCAGCTCAGAAGACTTGAGAAACATCTTTACTGCTCTAGAAATTGGTCATCGTGAAAGTGCGCTGAGAATTGCACTTGACAGACGATTATGGGGTCATGCCATGGTCATAGCTAGCTCGCTTGGTCAGCAACACTGGAATGATTCTGTGGCAGAGTTTGTCCGAGAAGACGTAAGGGCTCATCCTTCTTCCAACTCTCAAAGCTTAGCTCTAATTTATAGGGTTCTGGCCGGAGCTGGTGCGGAAGCTATATCTGAACTCAGGCCCAGATTACCCGTTTCCGCCAACCTTCTTCCTAATCAAAAAACAGATGCTTCGGCATCAATAAATAATTGGAGAATGTATCTTTCCCTAATCATTTCGAATAGGTCGCCGAACGATTCTGACGCAATTCTCGAGCTTGGAAAACTTTTACATAAAAATGGCTTGGTTGAAGCCTCTCACATTTGGTAAGTGTTTGTTGGTTTGCAAGGACCCCCGCTTGAACTTGGCTAACAAGATATTTCTAGCATGATATTATCCGGCTATCCTGTTTTTGGTTCTCCAGAAGAAACGGGAATAATTTTAGTCGGCGATGACGGTTTGTCTGGTGCTGGAATTGGTCGGGACTTGGACTCTATTATTATGAGTGAGATTTATGAGTTTATACTAATATCTAACCCTCCTGAAGTGAAAATGGCTCTTGGTCAATTTTCTCACTTGCTTCCTTTTAAACTACAACATGCATTTTCATTGGCAGACCTGGGTTTTACGTCTGAAGTGCAAAAGATTCTTGATTCTGTCAACAAATCAACTTGTAAAGAGATGCCCAAATTTAGTGAGGTTGTAGAAAGTCTTAACCATAGAGTGACAAATGTCGATGGCGGTTGGGTTACCTCTGGCTCAGGATGGTTTGGTGGCAAACTAGCTAGACCTAAATTTGATAAGATTATGATGCAGTCATTCAACAAGTTTGTGGCTGGCGATGATGATGTTCCCGCTGCTGCTTCTGAGAGTGCTGAAGAAGGGGGCATTTTCAAGCGATTGGCAAGTACTCCTGCTAATGTTACGTCGTCAACGGGATTGGATTCTAGTCCTAATTATTTCAATCAACAGCCATATGCTACTGGTCAGAGACAGCCACAGCAGCATTATCAGCCGTCGAATGATTATGGTGCGCCCATTGCTCGAACTCAGTCATTCCAGGCTGTCAGGTCTGCTGTGAATGGAGGAGCATCTTCTAACAATGAGTCTTTAATAAGTCGTGTCCAGTCACATGCCAACGTTCCTCTCATGTCTCATTCGACCAATAACAACAGTGCTGGCGCTTCCCACTATCTACCTCCTGCAACTAGTAATAATATGGGCTTTACATCTAGGCGTCAGTCAGGAGCCGCTGACAGTCGTCCGAATTCGCCAAGCATACTTTCTAGAAGATCATCAAATGGCGTTTCTGAGGAGTTCATTAATGCGTTTGCTCCTGTTTCTAGACCCGTCAGTCAGAATGTGGTAAGAGCTCAATCTGGACCTTTCACTCCTGAATCTTCAGCTCCACTGAGATCTGTTGAGACCTCTTCTACTACAACTGCTCAATCGAACGAGATTTCGCCAAAGAAAATCAAAGCCACTATCTCTACTAAAGTATACAACCCATATGCTCCGGGAGAGGTGGCCAGTAGTAGTAACTCGACTCCCAATCCTTATGCTCCCCAAAGTTCGGCTCCAGTCATAAACAAGAAATATTCCGTTTCGTCTTACGAAGTAGGAAACAATAAACCGCCGACTCCTGTGGCATCGACTCCGGTGACTGAGGAGACTACGGAGCCGGCATATGGGTATAATCCATACGGAGCTGTTTATGGGGGTGATATTGGAGTGCCGCCAGGCGAACCAGACTCAATGGAGGAGAATCAACAACAGGTGGGAGAAGAAGGCGGCCAGCTTGAGGAAATACCAGCTGCGAACGGAGAGTATGAAGAGTCTCAGAATAATCCTGCATCTGACGAAGTGGATGATATCAACAGCTACCCCGTGTACGAGGCGCCAGCTTACGGATTCCAAGCAGAGCCTATTAGCGAGGAAGAGATTCCCGAGGAATCTCAGGGTAATTTCTACACACCGGCTGTTATAGCTCCTTCGTTTGCCGCTCCTTCTGCTCCTACCTATCGTGCTCCAGCTATACTTGAAGAAGAAGAGGAAGAGGAGGAAGAAGAAGACCTTGGGTTCGCAAACGCAAAGAAAAGACCTGATGGTGACGAAGCTGAAGAAGACAGATCTGATGAAGATGGAGGACGATCGTCGTCAGATAATTCAAAGGATGATACAAAGAGCAATAGTAAAGAAGCATCTCATAGCCAGAGTGGTAAATCGGGCTGGTTTAGCGGATGGTTCAAGAAAGGAGATGATAGTCAACCAAAGGCCATTCGTGCTAAGCTCGGCGAAGAATCTTCATTCTATTATGACGAGGAGCTTAAAAGATGGGTCAATAAAAAGGCACCTTTAGACAATGCGAAACCCGCAGCAGCGCCGCCCCCACCTAAATCTAGCAAACCGTCAGTAGCTCGTGCTTCTTCAGCGGTTTCTTCTCCAATAGCGACTCCTAGTCCATCGGGAACACCACCAATAATGAATGAACGGGCTGCGTCTGTGCCAATCAAGGGACCCCCAGGGCCCAATGGGCTATCGCATATTACATCTCATTCTGCATCGACTTCTCGTTCTGATCTTCGAAAACCTATTCCCTCGTCGACGTCGTCATCCGGAGGAGGTCTCGATGATCTACTGGCAAGTGCTCCAGTGTCTCGCAAACCGGCCAAACGAAATGCTCGTAGCCGTTATGTTGACATTATGGCCCAGAAATAAGACTGCGTTTATCTATATGTGTATATGTGTAAATATTATAAATGATATTTAACGCTCGGGATTTATGGTGAACTGTTTTGAGGCTTTGCATGTTACGATTGCTAGAAGTGCCCCACCGGAGCCATGGTTCTGGTGGTAATATCGGACTTGGTTGCAAAGAAGGTTTTAACTCTGATTTTCGGCCGGCGGAAGCATGTGCACAGGGAGATACCAAGGTTTGCAGAGTGTTATTGTAGCACAGCCAAGCGGAAATGACGAAATAAACAAAGCAACGGATTTTCATTACTAAAAGTGCAGGCTTGACTCTTGTGTACACGACATGGTGTTAATCAAGCTCCTGCAACGCTATGGTATATTATGTTCGAAACACATCAGTATTTGCTTGATTACTACGGATAGTAGATTATGTGAGATAGACATTTCTTGTGTTTGCACAATATGATTATCATTTACACATCCGTTGCCGAGCCCAATGATGCTTTCGCTAGTCAATGCTGCCGGGTGGGTAGCTGTGGTAACTTTGACGAAATATGCGCCTCTGGAATTCACACTAGCAACTTTAATATATACCAGGCTAGAAGTTTGTGTATTACAATTGATAAGCATGTGCTTTGATTTAGTTGACAGATAGATCTATGCTGGTAGATAGTATGCTACGCTCGTCATTGTCTGGCGAAACAAGTTATATCTAATAGCGTCTGTTAATGTTGAATTATCCTAGTAGAAATCCTGTGGTACTCGACTACATAGTATGAAATTAACAAGATAAGTACACGAAGTTAATCAACAACAATCTGGTTAATGGAACTTGATTGTTGGCTATGTCGATTGTTGGCTATGTCGAATAACCAGCAGAATGATAACACCGTATGCCAACAACTATCATCAACCACGCCTTAAAACGTGTATCAGCGAAAACACGACCCGTCAAAGCCAGGGAACACAGATCAATGTTCTTACTCGGAGTTGCTTTTTTAGCAGTATCTGATAACCTTGCATTAGTTTGATCAAGATCGAAGCAGTAGTGCAAGTACAGAAATGATTGGCATAATCATTCAAACTGCTTGAGTGGAAGCAGGGGCTCGGCTTATTACAATGGGTTACGACCCAGGAACCAGATTTTGCGTACTAGCTGGATACTCCATTCTATGTAACCTAACAATACGTTTCAGCGAATGGCTTTGGTGGACGGCGCCCGAGGTGAAGAACTGCGCAGAGGCTCGCTTACTGCCCCTGCCTATTCTGCATGAACGCCATGTATGACAGTGCTTTTTATGTTCTGCGCCCTAGTTACCATTAGTTAATCTGGGATTTTCTTAACGATTTCTCAAAACGGCACACGGTTGGGAACAGCCTAGTCCTTGGTGATACATAATCAGGGGTAAGAAAAAATAGGGGTCATGGTCGAATAGGGGTTACGATTGAATAACAAGGCGGTAAGGAGTGAATGGTGCTGATGATGGTTACCAAGCTCGGACTATCATCCCAGACTACCAACTCACTATATCAATTGCTAGCCACATCTTTGTTCGCTTGTGCATCATCCACAGAACAAATGGATGGGACTCATCCAGTTAAAGTTTCAAAACATAAACACTGTTGACGGCAGACAGGTGTAACGTGAACCCAAAAGACCGGCTAGGTTACCACGACAGGTATCGTTTTCCCGGAGACCGAGTTCTATGCCGATGTTGACTGGGAACACCTGCAGTGCCAAAGGCAGGTAGGAGTCTCTCATTTGTACCTACACATTCCAGCATACATCATACGGCACATGAGTAGTTGACCCCCAAGCTAACTTTAAGTACGTTTTAAAATAACTTCGGCACGTTAGCTACGTGTAACATTATATGTAGGAGAAAGAGAATTGTCTATTATACTACCTGTCTTGGTTTGAGTAGCGGTGGATTAGATGGGTGGTGTTGATGCACTGGCCCATCTGAGATGGAAGATCGGCTGGCGGCAAAAGCCCGCGAGGGCGGCCAGCGCCATGGCAATCAGTCCCACAGCTAACAAAGATTGCAGTAACTACGCTTTCATTTGCAGCATTGGTAGGTGATCTGGAATTCTTTCATTCCGACTTGTCCACCCCGCCTCTTCACAAGGTCTGCGGTTGTCTTTCTGACTCTTTCTGATCGCCTGTTCGATCTTTTCTACTCCCTCCACTCCCCTTCGCTCCCCTTCGCTCCCCTTCGCTCTCCCCTATTGCCATACCCTCTGCTTCTCCATCCTCCTATTCCAACTCCTTCTCCTCTCCTCTCCCCTACTTTCTCTTCTCCCTCCCCTCCCCTCCCACTACTCCTGGATCTAGGGCTTGGGCAGCCCAGCCCACTACTAAAACTACTGCATATCTCGCATATCTAGAACTTATTGCTTTTGATCAAAAGCACCACTTTATTTATTTATTTACCTTTCCACATGCATGTTCAAGTAAACTTACATGAGGTTATAGTTTTGTTTTTTTGTTGATTGATTGTTTTTTTTTCTTTCCAGAGGTGGTTGTTGTTCATTTGTTCTGTTGGCTTCGTCTTGTTTTGATTGTTTTTCTTTTTGATTGCATTTGTAAACTCCCCCATTTTGCATATGGCATGGAATCGTGGTGGTGGCTTTTTGAGGCAGAATAGGGAGACTGAGATATAGGGTGACCTAGGTAAGTAAATAAAAAAAAAACCAACTTGGATTGTTGAGTGAAAGAAACAGAGGCCTAACCAAGTATCGCGCTTAGCTGTTATTGAACTTTATTTTAAACGAATTTAACGAACGTGAAGAAAAGGTATCGACAGCAACCGCTTTTGGTAATAGTATGAGAGAGTTTGTGAATGAGAAGCAGCACATTCACAACAAGACTTTGGTTATAGAGGAGAGTGATACAATAACATTTTGAAAAAAAAAAATATCCGGGTTAGAGTCAATCCAGTAAATACACTGTAAGTGATTGCTAAGCCGGCTTGCGGTCGCAACCCGCAGCACCGCTACTGGTTCACACCGTTTGCTGAGCGCGACATTTTACGTCATAAACATAAACATAAACTCTCATGTTAGTACTGGTTATTACTAGTATTAACAATTGTGGTGATTACGGTTGTTTATTTTTTTTGTCTGATATTTAGAAACAGGCAAACGGTGCTAAAACCCAGTTAATTTACTGACTTATTATAGATTAGGGCAGATAATTCGACATTCATTTCTATTATCGCCATTTCTCTGATCTACGCCGGCCCCCATACCTGTCTATATCGCAACCGTTATATGGCTATTCATCTGCGATAATAAGCTTCCATTCCTTTGGTGCTGAGAGAGAATCGAGTAGGGCCACTGATCATTGGATTTGTGAGTGATTGGATACGGGTAGTAGGCTTTGGTCCCAAACTTGTAGCAGGTACGCGAGCAATTGAATCGTCTTCTGTTTATATCTACACCTGTTTGTATTGTAAGTATTTGGTTTTGTCTTGTTAATCCTCACCTACTGACTTTGGCATTCCAGATTGCAGATGAAGTCATAACTGTATTCTACTTTTGTTTCTATTCTATTCTATTCCTTTGATGTGAGATATATTCCCTTTATGTTTCTAAATCAGGCTCCATCGAATTAATCATACTTTATAGAGTTTCCGCCGCCTAGGAATGACGGAACCTCCACCAGACGAACATGATGCCCTTCTCGCCCTTCGTTACGGTGATAATAGTAAAGCAGCAACATCTCAGTCAAAAGATCCATCATCACCCGATGTCGGGCACGATAGGGACACTATCCGTGGAGGCAACGATGGTGGAAGCACTCAACATTCATCGGACCATAACACCACGGCAAATACTACAGATATTCCTACAGGTCATACACCAGCTCAATCACACACTCCTCATCTGGGGCCACAGACCATTCACATGCAACAACACCATTCTCCTCGACAAGAACAACAACAACAACGGCAGCACCAGACCCAATCACAATCACACGCACAGCGGCGCGATTCACAACATCAGCATACCCTTCAACTGTCTGAGCAGCTTCAGCAGCAACGTCAAATTCATCAGCAGCGACAGCAGGTTCAACAGCAACAGCAGCAGCAGCAGCTCAGTCAAATCCCTCTTGTACCACCGCCAACATCACATCAGCAACAACAGCTTCGACCGTTAAGGACTTTCCAGCAAACGAACTTGTATAATAGACAATCATTAACTCAGCAGCCACCACAGCATCAACAACGACACCAGCAACCTTCGGAAGACCCGTCTTCTTTCGGATATCCTTCATATTCTGTACCATTAAGCCCTCCTCCGCAACAACAGCATATCCAACAAGTACAACAGCCTTCGTCATCGTTATATGGTAGACAGCCTCAATCATTATTGTCTCCACCATTGCAAAGTCAACCAGGTCCACCAACTTCCGGATATGACAACTTGCCTGGGTCCCATTATGAATCGCATCAACAGCCTCAATCGCATTTCCCTTTAGCGACAGCCCATAGGCCAATGGGTAGATCTTCGTCACACACACAACAGACTTTTCCTTTAGGTTTACCGTCATCCAATATACCTTCTGGTATCCAGCAGCAGTCATCTAATCTACCGGCAGGTATGCCATCAGGACTACCCACTGGATTGCTTTCAGGTCTACCACCGGGATTTATGCCAACTGGAGGTGCTCCATCAGGTTTTTCGTCTATAGCTTCTCAGTCCTCAAATATTCCACCTCCTCCAAGCACACCGTTTTCTTACACGCCGACATACGCTTCCACAACTCCTGTCCGAAGTCTACGGCCGTCTGAAGCTCATGGACAAACTCGAAGGCGACGTACAAGTTCGAAGCGATCGTTGGAAGAGGCCATTTTAGAATCCGCTGCTCCAACAAATATTAATATCAATATTCCAAGTGACATGGGGTTTGGTGGCGGACCAAGTCGATTTCCTGGAGAACCCAGTAGTGGGCCTGGAAGTCGTACGTTTCGTCAGATTGGACTGTTACGCCCTGTTGAAATACCAGATGACAGTGAGTTTGGTAGTTTGTTAGGCGTGGCCCCAGCCAGAACCGGCGAAACTTTCACCCTGCCACTAAACGTAGTAGAACCTCCGCTATGCTTAGCGGTGCCTCCGAACCCAAATGCCCTTCAACCAGATCAGCGTCCTCGTCCGAAAAAGAAGTCAAAATATACTTTAGAGCAAGATAATATCATCCTTGAGATGAAACGGGCAGGTAAATCATGGCCGGAGATTGCTGAGGCTGCTGAATGTTCTGATCATTTGGCTGCTCGTAACAGATATCAGGTATTAATAGGACAGCAAGGAGGTGGTGCTGTTGTATGGGATGCACAAGATATTACCAGTATGAAAAACATTCTTGAAGAAGGAGAAAAGGTCAAATGGGAACATGTTGCTTCGGAATTAACACGAATGAGATCTAAATCCATTACCGCAGATCAATGCCGAGCCAAGATTAGAGAGTTATTTGATCAGAGTCCAGATTTCTTTGGAATCGTAGTAGATCAGAATCTAATGCCATTTGCCCCTACTGGCGGAGCACTGCCCGGATTGCCACTTCCTTCGTTTCATCAGCAGCAATTTCAAGAACAACAACAACAACAAATGGCACCTCCCTCGGTACCTCCTCCGTTAGGTTTCAATATTTCTATGCCTCCTCCATCTCAACATCAACAACAGCATAACTTAAGTGGATCTTCATCTTTCCCAGTACATGGGCTACAGCAACAGTCATTATTCCACCCGCAACATCAACCTACAGGGCAGTTACAGCACGATTCTATAGGGCTCTCTCAAGACCCAAGTCGATATAGCGAAGGAGCAGGCTATGGGAGTGGGGGTCCAAGACTGCTTCCTCCTCAAGACCTGTCATCGCAAGCTGCGCCAGATTTATATCCTCCAGGACAGAGTGGATATGGCAGTCAAACGGAATATATACCTCCACGAAGATAGGATCGCTTAAAAGTTTTTTTGTTTTGTTTTGATTCTGATGAAATGTACTAAGATTTTTGTTTTGTGCTGGGAAAGCTTGTTGATAATGTTTTGCTTCATCTTGCTCAAACTCTTTAATGACTCACTGCCCTTTTTTTATTATTATTCTTTGATGATACCTTTTTCTCTGCTGTTTTTTTATTTGTGAGTTTCATTGTGTGATTAGAATACTAGGATCAGGTTGAAACTCACTGTGGCACGCATTGTTATGCCAAGCATACACAACTACCTTTGTATTATCGTTTGTATTATCTCACCCGCTTTACATTGTTTCTATACACATTAATTTTCGCCTTTGCTAATTTATGAGTACACTATTATTCTATTCACTATGCTGTCAAATTGCCCTTTTTGCACCACGCAGCGCTTTCGATCATATAAATTATTGTACAAGTTTTTTGCTGTCGCAAATGCCCTGCTCTAGTTGGTAATTGTCAGATCATAGGATAGCAACTCCTTTGCCTTGTTTCGTAAATGGTTTATACTTTTCACGAAAATCTCGTCAGGTTGCATAGCCCCAGTACTTTCTATGTTAAAGATAAAGTAGTCACGCTGTCTACCTAATTGGACTCGACCATTAAACTCCTCGTGACGGAGAACTTCTCGTGAAACAGTGTCTCGTCTAGCATCAGCCACATATGCTTCACCTTTAGAGTTGATTTCAACGACTCCAGTAGGGAAACAGCTCTGGAATTTCTTTGCCAGATCCCCTTTAATGGGCTCACCAATAATATCAATTACGGGTAATAGTCTGTACGAAGCGGTGGCTACTGGACTGAATTTGGCATGATCGGCTCCAATTCCGAGAATAGCATATGCAGTTAGGGTGATTTCTTGTCCAGGACGAAGTTTGGCTATTAGAATGTCTGGGTTACAAACCGTGGGTGGCGGCGTCATAATGACCTCTTGATCTCCATGAGGGACAAATTTCAAATCTCGAGCGTACACGCTAGAATGCTTATACAATACATTAGGATCCTTACTGTCTTTAGGAGCCTGTGGATCACGTTCACATTTGACTTGAAGAGAGAATTCCACTGTATTGCCGCTATTAAACTTGGGTTCAGGATTCCCTTCTGAGTCGTATGTAACGGGAGCTGAATCATCATACCAAGTTATCCAGTCCGGTGACATTTGTATAGGAATCAGACCCAATCTTTGAGCAAGAACTTCATCATGGATTATAGATGTATTGTTCCAAATGTTAACTTGTTCAATAGCTACTGATGGGATTTCAGCTATCATGATTCTACGAAATGCATTAGCAATAGAGGTATCGATGCCAATAAGGTCGAAATTACCACTAAGATCGGTAAGATGCGAGATCTTTATATCGAAATTTTTCTTGAACGTTTCTAGATCCCACGAATTATCTTCACCTGGATAATGACCAGGAAAATCGGTACTTGACACCTACAATGGTTAGTATTAAAGTTGGTTTTCGGCTTATTTGTTGCATTTTCCTTGACTATCTACTTACATTTGTAACACGATCATGTTCGATTCCAACGATATTCCTTCTATCCCCTGACATTTTTCAAGTATTTTATTCACTAATAAAAGAGTAACTTGGATCAATGTCAAATTTCACTCCTATTTAGGTCTCTGGTTCACCAAAAAAAAATATCTGTAGGGAAAGATTTCCTAGCCCCGACAACCCGTACCCGACACAAGTCACATGATATACTCCTGAAGTCTACTGAGAGGTGATATCGCGGTCTTGCGGTGTAATGTAATGGTAGTAGTATCTTTGTTTAGTTGTGAAGAGGACCCTGTTTTAGAGGTAATTATGAGTGAGGTAGCTAGTTGGAGTAGTGTAGTTAGTTGAGGGTCGATTGATTTATAGTCCCTGCATGAGTACCCCACACTTTTTATTAATGATTTATTGATTAGATTATAGAAAATTATTAATCTATGTGTGTTAATTAATAAGAAACCTGAGAAAGAGAGTCTATCAAATGTGACGTTCAATAAGATAGCAGACGGTCGTAAGGAAACCAGTTCTTACAGTTCTTAAAGATACTACTACTATGCCTACAACAACAACCGCTCGTTGGTAAGAGACATGGCCCAAGCAGGACTTGACTACCCTTCCTCTAAAGGCTCAATTAACATCCACAATCGCATGTTCATCGTTAGTTAACAATAATCAAGAAAATCAAGAAAACACTCTACTATACCCTGAATCTTTCATCATGATCCCTGTATACACTGGATCAACGTATGCAAATCTCACGTGCCGTGCAAAGATCGTCTTACAAATCGCGATCTTTAGGCACACTATTCAAATACACTTGTCAAGCCATAATCACTGCTCGCGCTACACATAAAATTTCTGGTTGTCTCGTAGTAAGGACTGGCTAATTTCTTTCGGTATGGGAAAACTCCAAGTTATCAAATCACAAAAGGAGTTTGACAGCGTTCTTTCCAACAATGAATTATTGATAGTGAAATTCACTGCATCCTGGTGTGGTAAGTTGACGAACCGGGCTCCACGACATTCTTGCTAACTATTCCATTTAAGGACCTTGTAAAGCCATTGCACCAATTATAGACAAATTCTATGATGAGTTCACCAATGTACAATTTGGTGAGGTCGATGTCGATGATACTAGAGATGTGGCCAAAAAGTATTCGATAACTGCCATGCCTACTTTTGTTTACTTCCACAAGCAAAAAGAAGTCGACCGAGTCCGTGGTGCTAGTCCTGAAGGCATCTATAAGAGTCTTCAAGGTTTGGCTAAAAAGGCTCCTAATGTCACTAGATCAAATGGTGCCAGTGGTAGTGGAAGCTCTAGCAGTGGATCCAATAACCTCCCTGACGATGTTAACCAACTCCTTAATAAGACCAAATTCGAGTCTCTGAATGACATTCTACTTTTTGGACAGGCAGAGGTCCTCAATATCAAATCGTCGGATCCTTCTAAAGATCTACGTGCACTTCTTGATATCTCGACTGGGTCGGAGAATACCCCGGTGCCTTCTTCTTCTTCTTCAATTCAATCCGACGCCGATTCCCAAATCCTAATCTATTTGCCACTTCAAAACAAGGCCAAAGTACACTCCATTTATATCAAGTCAACCATCTCGGACAGCGCTGATGACCTACAATCACCCTCCACCATCAAAGTGTGGGCCAACCTCCCTTCGGTCATTTCTTTTGACGACGCCACGGATGGAGGAATCAAACCTCTTCATCATTCACCAGTTCCTGAACCAGACTCAAACGGCTGGCGTGAGATCAATCTCCGCTATGTCCATTTCCAAAATGTCACCTCGTTGCAGATTTTCCTGGATGGTGACGACGAAGACGCCTCAACCGTGGTCCAAAAGCTTCTCATCGTCGGCTCCAAGGGCGAGAATCGTGACCAGGGTAAGATCGAGAAAATTGAGTAGTATTATTGTCTTTTTAACTCTTTACCATAGGAGTACATATATGTATGTATATGGCCTGGGAGACTGTGTGCACCCACCTCCGGCGGCTGGGCTCTGCCCAGACCCGTTGCTCCTGCTACGCAGGAGAGGACGAGGTTCGTTCAAAGGTAGAGAAGAAGATGGCCCGTATTTGGGGCCCGTATTTGTGGCCTGTGTTTGGAGCCCATGTTTGTGGCCCTGTTTCTCCCCCTGAACAGGGTCCATTCAGGGGTACATGGCGCGGCTGACTTACACCACGGTACGGCTCAGGGTTAGGCGCCCGAAAAATTGCTGCTTCAAATTTTTTTTTTCACGCTGATGGGTTAGATTTGGCTTCTTCTTTTACTGTGGAACTGATACAAAACCATACTGGAAAATAAAATATCAATTTTTTATTTTTCTTTTAAATTCAACTCGTCGATAAAGGTAGTACTATATTAATAGCCCTTTATTCGAGAATCGTGCTTATCGTAAAAAAAAGACCAAACCAAAAGTAGTCGTTTTATCTCTTTTATCTTTCATCATGTCTGAAGGTGCTCTTGCTGACGTCGATGCCGGCCAAATCGTCACCAACTATGACGAGGTCGTTGATTCTTTCGATGCCTTGAACCTCAAGGAACCTCTTCTTAGAGGTATTTTTGCCCATGGTTTCGAAGCCCCCTCATCCATCCAACAACGTGCTATCTTGCCCGTTATCAAGGGTCACGATGTTCTGGCTCAATCACAATCTGGTACCGGTAAAACCGCCACTTTCTCCATTGCTGCATTACAAAATATTGATACTTCAATTAGAGCTACCCAGGCTCTTATTTTGGCCCCTACTCGTGAATTGGCTTTGCAGATCCAAAAGGTTGTTTTGGCTCTTGGAGATTTCCTCAAGGTCAACTGTCACGCTTGTATTGGTGGTACCAACATTCAGGAAGACATTCAAATGCTTCGTGAAGGTGCTCAAGTCATTGTTGGTACTCCCGGCCGTGTTCTTGATATGATCACTCGTAGACATCTTCGTACTGATAAAATCAAGATGTTCATTCTTGATGAGGCCGATGAGATGTTGTCTCGTGGTTTCAAGTCTCAGATCTATGATATCTTCCAGAACTTGCCTAGTGATATCCAGGTTGTTTTGTTGTCGGCTACTATGCCCAGCGCTGTTTTGGAAGTCACCACCAAGTTCATGCGTGACCCTATTCGTATCCTTGTCAAGAAGGACGAATTGACCTTGGAAGGTATTAAACAATTCTATATTGATGTTGGTGAGGAGAGTTTCAAGATTGATGTTTTGATTGATCTTTATGAGACCATCACTGTCACTCAAGCTGTTATCTTCTGTAACACCAGAAGAAAGGTTGAATATGTTCAACAGGCCCTTACTGAGAAGGATTTCACTGTTTCTGCCATGCACGGTGATATGGACCAGGGTCAGCGTGATACTATCATGCAAGAATTCCGTACTGGTTCTACTCGTATTCTTATCTCGACTGATTTGCTTGCCCGTGGTATTGATGTGCAACAAGTTTCTCTCGTTATCAACTACGATCTCCCTACTAACCAGGAGAACTATATCCATCGTATTGGTCGTGGTGGTCGTTTCGGTCGTAAGGGTGTTGCTATCAACTTTGTCACCTCGGAAGACATTCAGGCCATGAGAGAAATCGAGATGTTCTACTCTACTCAAATCGAGGAGATGCCCATGGACATTGCCGATCTTATTTAAATGAGAAAGCAAAGCGCCTGAAAATAAAATAAAAATATAAAAAATGAGAAAACTAGACTCTCTTATTTTTTTGTTTGCTCCTTCATCCCTTGTGTGTTGTTGTTATTCTATATGTTTTGAGTTCTTTTGTATGTTTCTAAATGGAAAGAAAGATTTTTAAAAGCTTCGAATAATGCCTCCGGCAGCTGGGCTCTGCCCAGACCCGTAGCTCGCTTCGCTCGTGCTTAGAGTTGTACTAGAAGTAAGTCTGAGGCTGATAACATTGGTGGGTTCAGTACTTGTGTGTCGTGCCTCTATAGGTGCTGTAGTAGTAGTTGAATTGAGTATTTTATAAATTATTCAAGAATAAAAAACATACCAAATCGGTACTCTCCAGCTTATCTGACGGTGGCCCTGGTTGATAAATTTCACTAATTGTGAGGTGTAATCACATTATATAAATTAAACAGGCCTTGTCAGCAGAAGCGAACGGCATGTCCGAAAATCTTGACGAAAATCTTTACGGCAAATAATTTTAAAGTTGATCTTTTCGGGCTGCATCTTTGAGCAATTATTTTTCGTATAGGAGAGCAAATGGCCGCTATGGTTTTACCCATAATATCCAGAGGCTATATTGACAGCTGTAGCACTCAAATGTTCAAATCATTGGACAACGATCAGCTGCATAGAATGAAGATTGGTCAACGGCATGGAAGTAAATCACTCTTCACATGACAAGCTTAATCTGCCACAGAATCTGCCACAGAGTCTGTCACAACCGTATATCACAACCGAATTCACAACCTATATCTCACATCCGACCGTATATCACATCCGTCACAACCATATAGCACCAATCCTTCTCTTCATATATAATTAATAGAACTTCTATAGACGTTAGATGGAACCCCATTACTGCAGGCGCTCGAACCTGCAGGCGCCAATCTATGTAGACATAAATAGATAATTTACTGGTATTAGCTGAATATTACTTGAATATTGATCAAAACCACAACTGTCTATATTCAAATCAAAAATGTGATCTATCCCTTGCTAGAATCATAATATCCAAGTGGCGAGACCTCTCAAACAAAACCCCATCTGTCTCTATGCATCTGCTGTTGAAAAACCCTGACGGCCATCTTCCAACAATGGTGTCAGGCATACGTAATTCTATGTACTCAGCCTTCTTTCAAAGTAATCAGATTCTGCAGCAACCGATAAGAACATAAAGAAATGGCCTGCTAAATCATCGATATTTGCACTCGGTATCATTAGCTAGGCAGATAAAGTTAGCCAACCACACGCACAACCACGCAGCAGCCAAGCTGGAGGCAGTTTTGATTCCAAACGAACGATCGGCGAACTTTCTTGGCAGCCGATAAGTGTTTTTTTTTCCCCTTCTTCGCCTTGACTCTGTCTTTTCACGATCCTGCTATAAACCATACAGTCCATGAGCCTGATTATCCTGTATTAGCACAACCCGCAAACTCACAACCATTATGGCATGGGACCAACTATGGGTATGTTGTCGGGGGGTCCGGGGCTGTGCCTCCGGCGGCCGGGCGCTGCCCGGACCCGTTGCTCGCTTCGCTCGATTTCTGGGATCTCGTGGGTATTGGCGAGTTATCACGAGTTTCTCGCGAAGCGAGCAACGGGTCCGGGCAGCGCCCGGCCGCCGGAGGCAGCAGCGCTCTTACAAATACTAACAAACTAGATTGATAAACCCCATGTGGCATATGCCCTGGTAGGGTGGTTCGTGACGGTGTTCTCGCTTATTTCGCTGTTCGTCAAAGAGAAGCTGTATATTGGCGAAGCCACAGTGGCGGCGATCTTCGGGCTGGTAGTAGGCCCGCACTGCCTGAACTGGTTCTCACCCACGACATGGGGCAACTCGGACTACATCACCATCGAGGTGTCACGAGTGGTGCTGGTGGTCCAGATCTTCGCGGTGGCTGTGGAGCTGCCCAAGAAATACATGCTCAAGCACTGGCTGTCGGTGTTCATTCTGCTGATCCCCGTCATGACGTTTGGCTGGCTAATCTCGAGCGTGTTCATTTGGAAACTAATTCCCACGCTGAGCTGGATCCAAGGCCTGGCCATCGCGGCCTGCGTCACAGCTACCGATCCCGTACTGGCATCTGCCGTCGTTGGTAAGGGCAAATTTGCCAAACGAGTCCCCGGTCATTTAAGAAACATCTTATCTGCGGAATCGGGATGTAACGACGGCATGGCTTTTCCTTTTGCATACCTGGCTATAAATATTATCAAACATACAGGCCATCCTCGCGAAATCGCATTTGATTTCATCGTCATCACCGTTCTTTATGAATGTGTATTTGGCTGTGTGCTAGGAGCAGTCATTGGATATGTGGGCCGCCATGCGATTAAATTCGCGGAAAAAAAGAATCTCATTGATCGAGAATCATTTCTAGTGTTTTATTTTGTTCTCGCCTTGTTCTGTACTGGCGTGGGCAGTATAATCGGGGTCGACGATCTACTTGTAGCGTTTGCTGCAGGCACTGCGTTTTCTTGGGATGGTTGGTTTGCCAAGAAAACTGAAGAATCTCATGTGTCCAACGTTATCGACTTATTATTAAATATGGCTTATTTTGTATATTTGGGTGCCATTGTCCCTTGGGAAAACTTCAATAATGCTGATCTCGGCATCAGGGCCTGGAAACTAGTAATATTGGCTATTCTCCTACTACTTTTCCGCCGATTGCCAATTGTCTTGGCCATGAAACCTTTCACTCCTGATATTCGTACCTGGAGAGAAGCTCTATTTTGTGGACATTTCGGTCCCATTGGAGTCGGTGCCATTTTCATTAGCATTCTTGTCCGTGCCGAGCTGGAACATGGCGAACCCACTCCCCTCGCCCATATTCCAGCTGAAGGAAGTCCTAATTTCTTTGCAATTGCTACTATCTGGCCCGTGACAACTTTTCTAGTCATTTGTTCCATTGTTGTTCATGGTTCGTCGATTGCTGTATTCACGCTTGGCAAGCGACTGAACAATATGACAATTACTATGTCATATACTACGGGAGGAAACAATCAATCATGGCTCTCACGTCTTCCCCGAATCGAGGGTGGAAGAACATTGTCCCTCCACAAAGTAGATACTGATGAACCAGGAAGATTTAAATATGGAACTACAGCTAAGCCGGCTGGTGGCATGAAAAGACGTAAGAAGGGCGGTAAAGAGAAAAGAACAGAACCTCCTGAGAATCTTCCTATATACCTTGGAGCAGGTAAAGACGTGTCGGATGCGGCGACACAAGATCCTCGAGAGGCCACTGCCGAAGAGAAAATCAACGATGATCGCATCAATGCATATGCTGAAGGCAGTGATATCTTCATTGAAGATAATGAAGGAGAAGTTATTGCAACAGTTAATAGTAAAAAGGGCAGTACCGAATCGGATGAAACTGCAGCGACAAAAGGAGATGAGGATGATGTGAAACAACAGCAAGGCAAACAACCATTGCCAAAGAAAAGTGAGGGGCCTGAAGGAGATGTCGTTAGTCCAGCAACCACAACAGGGCCTCCGAAGGGCCAAGAAGTAGTCGAGGACGACGAGAAACTACATCATATCCATCGCCGTCACGCTTCACCGTTTGGAAGACGACGAGAATCCGAATCGACATCTCCTGAACCAAGAATGAGACCCCGTAGTCGGAGCCATGGCTCTTTGTCCCAGACTGGACATAAAGTTACTGCATATCAACTTGATGATGATATTATTGTTGAAAATGAAGATGGTGAAATCATCCGACGGTACAAGATTAACCGAAAACCTGCAGCAGAAGAGCTAATTGAAGAAAGTCAATCACGAAGTCGCCAGGGCTCTATTATAGGACGGACACTAACAAAAGTCGGGTTTTCAAAGTTTCTTCATACTCATGGCCACAATCCTCATTCACCATCCCCTTCTTCTCATGATGTCGAGAAGCAGCTGGATGATATAATGCCTATAGAAACAGGTCATGACCATCACGGAACCAAATTCCCATTTGATGATGATACGATCCGTGAACACCTTAAAAGCCTCCTTCATACTGGCGATTTGCCACATAATTCTTCTGCCGAGAGTAGTAGTAGTAATCGCAACACGGAACTAGAAGATAGCAACCGAGAAGGACTTAGAATGGGCCCGTCATCACGACACCTGGATGCTGATAATGATCGTTCGCCATCGCCCAATACGCCACTCGCTAACTCATCTCTTGCAAAGAATACACTTCCTCGTAACTTTCTTGGTCGTCGTCATGATGTTGACGAGGATGACGAGGAGGATGATGAAGTCCATCGTAAAATGGTTGCATCACATAGAGGTGACGACGAAGAAGAAACTGCCGTTGAAAGAAAGCGTCGTTTAGCGGCCCTTGGCTTGTTAGCAAACGATGTAGACGATGACGAGGATGAAGAAGATGGTTTATATAGACGACGAGGATCTAGATTATCGCCAGCACCCAGAGCTATTCGTGAGGAAGATGAGGATGAAGAAGAGTCGGACGACGACGAAAACGATAGTAACAACAGGGCGTCAACTTCCGAACCGAAAATTCAATGGAGAGATGATGTGAAAAGGGGACGGAGTAGAAAGTAAAAAAAAAGGGGTCGGTAAGCAGCTCCATGTACTATTTAAGTTGTTGTTGTTATTTCAAAGGCATTTTATTTGTAATCTAGTATCCAGTATCAGGCGTGGTGTCTGCGAGCATGGTCTCTGCGTACATGGCCTCCGCGAGGTGATAACTCGCAACTTCGTGCAAGGTGCTTTGATAATCTTAGAATATGAATTAATAAATATATGGAATTAGTTTACAGTAGTGAATGCTCTCTTTTTCAGTTGTCGTTCTTGTTCTGCTTGATATTCCTTATCGTCGACAAATTCCTTTGTATGATACGTTTCCCAGTTCTGTTTAATGTACTTTAAGCCAGCAATATTGTAACCCATTTGGTCTCTTGATTTATCCAGCGCAAATATGAGGTTATTGCGCAGTGACTCTAAATTGGCTCTCATAACATTATTCGAAACAATTTGTTTATGATAGCTGCCGAGAGCAAAGAACAGAACTCTGCACAGCAGTGGGATATTCCACTGTTTCAAGGTCCAGATCTCAACAAATCTAAACAAAGAAATGAGTTTGTCAAAAGGGAAAACAAGTAAGGCATCTTCAAGCTGACTGGGCTTAATACGTTGTAGAACATCCATCACATATCTTTCTGCCGATACATCGAGAGTTTTCAGAATAATGTTGCGTACTGGTGGCACAGCTTTAGGGTTTCTTTTCAGACTTGCTTGGTGTTCTGCCTGTTGACGAAGATCCTCAATACCAATATCCAGGGCCTCCATTAGCTTTTCACCGGCCTTCAAGGTCTCGATAGTTTGCTTACCAGCCCTTTCCACCTCATTGAGCTCGTCTTCGTTTTCACCTTCGCCACGAGGCTTCTCATCATCCTCCAAGCTGCTAGTTAAAGTAGCTTCATACAATTCCTCCAACTCCTTCTCTCTCTCTTCTTCAAGGAACAAAGGCTCATCGGTCAACTCCCAAGTTCTAATGCTTTTGTCATGAGATCCAGAAATAATAAAACTGGCATCATTTGCTATAGCAAGAGTCCACACTTCAGACTTGTGGCCAACCAGCTTTTGAATATTGTCGAATTTATCGCCATCCCAGTATTTTATAGTTTTATCTTTTGAGGCGGAAAAGAAGTTATGGGTACCCGGCTCAAAGATTACCTTCATAATACTATCTTGATGGCCGAAAATAGATTTGTGACAATCACCAAAATCAAGACCCCATATTTTGATGTTCTTATCCGCTGAACAAGTTACCAAGATTTTAGAGTCATGAGAGATATCAAGCGAGAGAACGGGTAGCTTGTGACCATAGAGGTTGAGAAAAAACTTCAGGGTGTCTGTAAAGAAGACTTTAACCGTATTATCAAGTAATGAACAAGCAACCAGCTTGAAATCGGGTGATAATTTAACTGCTAAAATATCATCAGTCAATTCCAAAGTCTTTGTATGCTTAAGTCTCAGTCTACTGAACGTACGACTGGTACCAGGAACTTCTTCCTGAGCCACACGAAATTCCCAGAATTTCACTGTTTTATCAGCACTGGCAGTTACCAAAGTCTTACCATCGGTACTAACGTCCAGAGACCAAATGGCACCGGAATGAGCTTCAGAGATTTCTTCCTGGATAGAAGAGCTAGCAATGTCATATAATGCTAACGTGCCTTCTTTTGTTCCGGTAATGACTAATGAGTCACCTGGCAAAAAGCTTGTGCATAGAATATATCCACAATCAAGGAAGCTTCTCAAGCAATTGTTGGTCTTAATGTTCCATAGTTTGAGTGAACCATTAGACGCACTGACGACCATTTTATTGTCAGAACTGATTGCAAGTGCCCGGATATCAGACCGGTGACCAGCTAGATCAACGCCATAGGTACGGGTGTACTCGGCTGGACCAGTGGACTTCTTGACATTATTGTCATCAGATACAACAGAATAGTACTCAATGGAATTGTTGGAAAGATTGACAACCAGATCCAGACTATTTGACTTACTAGAAGTAGTGCTCGTCCTTAGCAGTCTTTGGTCAACCCAATCGAAATTCCGCACTTTTGAAGTTGTACGAATGATTGTGAATGGGATATATTTTTCAATGATATTGTCTTCACTAATAGTTGGATCGGGGTCAAGGCCCTTGTCCTTTCTTCGTTTCTGCTTACGAGCGACTGATTTCTTGATTTCCTGTAACGATCGCTTTCTCCAGATTTCAACCGACTTGTCGGCATTTGAAATGGCGAAAAATCTGCCATTGGAGTGAAACTTTAATCCCAATCCACGATCCGGACTCTGTTTAAGTAGGCTACCTATCTCCACAACTTTAGCTCCATCTTCAGCAGACAATCGCACTGACCAGAATTTAATGTCCTTAGTGGCCCCTGAAGTCACAACGGTGATAATAGGATTTTGTCCAGCAGTCTCGAGCTCCTCGTCATGTCCAGCGACCTCCTCCTGCTGCTGCTGCTCTAAGATTCCCATAGACCAGCATTCACCACGATGGGCTACGTGTGTCTCAATACAGTGCTGAATATCTAAACTCCATAATTTAATCATGCCATCTTTACTAGTACTCAGTAAATATGATTCGTCAGCTCCTTCACCACTGCCTACAAATTCAACACTTGTGATCTGGTCCCGATGGCTTCTCAGCCTATATAGACCCACTTCGCCAACCAGATCCCAAACAACAATATTCGAATCTCTAGAACCACTTGCTAATCTTGTACCGGATTTATCGAACTTCAAACTGGTGATAGCAGATTTATGGCCATTAAATGTCACCAAGACCGTCTTTGATTGAACATCCCAAATTCGAATAGATCCATCACTATAACCTGCAGCAATAATCTGGTAAGTCGGATCAATCGACACCTGACTGACTTCTAAAGATTGAACCGATTCCTTTGATTCGGCAAGTCTTCCTACCAATGCACTAGTCTTGATATCCCATAATAGTACATCTTCGAGACCACCAACTACTGCTAACCCAGAAGAGCTTGAATTCGATGGCAGCCAAGCGATGTTACTATTGGATGAGATCACACCAAAAGATGATAATGCCTCGAAACGAGAATATGTCTTTACCATTACAGACCTTAGCAGTGGATTTGAGGGATCAGGAAATATATATTTTTCAGAAATTTACTTTTACTCAATGCAGATGAGCATCAATTTTTCAGTCAGCCGTACGCGATGCCGGTAGGCCCTGCATGGTCAGGCTTATAGAGAGATCCTGAGGCTAGATAGATAGATTGATATGAGACTACTCCTAAATTCATAGTTCTTTTCGCTCAGTCTTTTGTTTTGATTCTTTTGCTTCTAGGTTATTGGCTCTCAATTACCAGTTCTCGGTTCTTATCTTCTGGCCAAGGTGTTAGCTCGATTAATATTTGATCTGTGCACGGACTTTCACTATTTGCATGTAACGTCCAAGTAAACGTCGATGTCCAACCTTGTAAACGTCGATGCCCAATCTTGTCAACATAGAATTTATCAGACATCTCAGAACATCAGGGCCCAGTCCCCCCATGACTACCACTTATACTTTCTTTCAATTCAAACTATTTTAAAAGACTCCAGTTCATCAAGAGCATAATTATTTGCTTAAACGTCACAGTTAACTCCGATATCGCTTCTCGATCTGGCATTCTGTTCATCAGTCTTCAGCTATGACAGATCCTATAAAAGTCGCTTATTTGGGCCCTGCTGGAACGTATACTCACCAGGTAAAGTTCTATTAGCCAATCCAATGACACCGAATGATTTACTAACGTTTTTTTCAGGCTGCCTTACAGAACTTTCCTCATGATATACATGTGCCAGTTAGTACGATTCCAGGTATGAATTGATTTCCCTTTCCCTTGCGTGATCCAAAGCATCTCATGTGTGTCTAACCTATCGTCCAGATTGCTTCACAAGCTTGAAAAATGCTCAAGTGGATGTGGCTGTTGTGCCAATAGAAAATTCTACTAATGGGTCTGTGGTTTTCACTTTAGATCAGTTACGCGATCTATATCATAACCCCGAAACAACTACCCCTGCAGCAGAGGATTTCAATGTTGTGGATGAGGTTTTTGTGAGCATAAACCATTGTCTGTTAACAAGTGGAGCTAAAGATCTATCTCAAGTGGAAAGGGTCTATAGTCATCCTCAAGTATGGGGCCAATGCGATAAGTGGTATGATTCTCATTTAAAGGGGGTTGAAAGAATAGATACCAGTTCCACCAGTAGAGCAGTGGAACTCATCAAAAATGATCCAACAAGTGCAGCAATTGCTAGTAATGCAGCTGGTATTGCTCATGGCGTACCAGTAGTGATTAATAACATTTCGAACAATGACAACAACACAACCAGGTTTCTAGTTCTCAGTCGATCCTCGTCATCACAATCATCACCCCCATCGATCTATAGTCAGTCGTCATACGGAACATTGTTATCGTTTGTCATTGAACATCGTCAACCAGGTGCGCTTTGTAAAGCGCTGAACGCATTTTCTCAAGAAAACATCAACCTAACTTCAATAACATCTCGTCCTTCGGGGCGTGGGCAGTGGACATATGTATTTTTTATAGAGTTTGATGGTCACTATCAAGACCAACATGTGAAGAAGGTAGTCAACCAGCTTGGAGAGTATTGTAGTGAACTTCATGTCATGGGTTCATTCCCTCGAAAAGGAGCAAGTCCCCCTAACTAGGCATTTTCTGTATATAAAGAGCATATCACATGCTTTCAGTGAAGCAACCGCAGTACATGATTGAACATTAAATGGCATTAATAAAAAATAATAATACTTATTCTAGGCTAATGCCCATACTTTTGGTATTCCCATTCTCTATTGTCAAGTGGACATACAGCTCTCGATCTGAAAAACTCCGTTAGTCATAACCTATACAAACAAATTACCCAAGACATTATGCAACACATACTTGAGCCATCTGGATATACAATGAAAGTGAAAGGCATGGTTACAATTTCCCCATGCTACTGAACATTCTTCTTTTGAGCCATTCTCAGCTTGATTGGCTTGACAATCAATACACTGATCCATAAGATGGTTACGGCAGATAGCGCACGTATCAATCACGATATCTAAATAGTGTTAAAAACATGAGTCCCATATAAAGTGAGCTACCTGAATCACATACCCCATGACCAAAATGCAACTGCACTCCACTAAAATACTGTTAGATAGAATTCCAAGACACATTATATTATAGTTCATACCTTTTTCACTTCGAATCGAGGTTTTTCTGGCTTCTTTCCTGAAAATGAGTGTTAGTGATTTCAAGAAACAATACATACAACCAAGATCACTTACCTTTTGGTTCTGGTGCCTGGTCATCTTTTGTTTCTGGTGTGTTTGTTGTGTCTACTTCGACTTCCATGGCGTCGTCCGCCATTATTGAGTTGCGGGCTATGGCTACAAGACCAAGGGGCAATAAATAAACAGAAACAAATACTGTGTAAGCGTCCTATGGCGGATTTCGTGTCTACTACAAAGATTATACTCCAACAGGGAAAGCAAGTCTACTGTCGTTAGTTGACATAATCACTTTACAGATTGACTTCACGGATCGAATTAGCCTCCTGTCACGTGACATGTACCAGCTTGTATTCCCAGAGGTCTCCCGAGGAATTAATATATTTGATTAATGATGAGATATAATTAATCTAGGCGTTTAATGTAGATGGGTAATGCAGGCCTTTAAACGTGTCCCGTAAAAGACTCGCGAACTCACTATTCTAAGGTCTGAGCTTGTTCTGTTAAAAACGCGACTAATATCGTTTGTAGATGTCAGATCACCAGTGTACTGTCCATCGATAGTTTATGACAATTACCGATATGATCCTCTCCAGAATACCAGAATGTACTCATTTTTCAGGGAAATCCAAAGAATATAGGTACCATTAATTGGGCATACCTATATTGGCTGATAATATGGTTACGATGCAAGAGTAAGAGCATTGTGCTTCTGATGAATCCCAAGAAGAAAGGTGACTCTAATAATTAAAGACGCAAGGGTCTGTATACTTTTCGACCCGAAGTAGAATGTTGAACTCGTAGGTTGCAGTTCTAATACTACCTTGTCAGCGACTATGTCGTCATACCTTTCATAAACCCCAGAATAGGAGAATAACATGTTCTGAAAGCGCAGTTTCTTGGATGGCTTGAATGCTGGTTTTCACGATACGGTACTCTAGGTTGGCACCAGGATTTCAGTTCTCTGGCTCGGCATCTTTTGGGAATCCCACTGCATTTTCCTCAATACTGTGATGTGGGCAGCTTGTCAATTGCAACGTACTGACTTAAGCGTGTCAATTTCAAACTGCGTGCAATTCTTGACCATCTTCCATGGCGGCCAAAGCTTCAATGTGAGCTTCAAACCTTTGAACATATGCGGAAACTGAGGGCTCTGAAATGCTCACTAAATCAAACCACAACTGTGGGCAATAACCTCTGTCTCCCAATAGGAGGACAAAACTGTGATAGCTTCTTGTTTAATCATAATTCCCTGGGCGTGAGTGTGCAAAATTTGAGTGCCTCGACAGATGGGTCATCAAGACATCCCGAATCATCAGTATTGGTCAATTGCACTATATGAAATGTCTAGATTGATATGTAGATTGGGTGATGATGATACAAGAAATATCCATACCCCTAAGGCTACAATGATCGGGAATAAACGGATTCTGACGCGCGAAAGGCTTAAATGCGACGGAAGATTTCTACATGTGAGTGTTACCAGTTAAAGGGAATAATCCATATTCCGGAATGCAGATGTTATATAGACTCGACTGTCGGCTTCTCTGAGGTCTGGTTTTTATTTTTCACCCGTATCGTACTAAAACGGCTTGATGAAAACTATAACGTTTGATCGCCGTTTCTGCGACAGTTAATGATCAGCTCTCTGAAGACGTGTATTGAATATCTAGCTAGCTAGCTACCTCAGAATGGCACCAGTAGTAGAAGAGGCAGATGAGCTAGCAGTCGCTGCTGAAGCAGGGCTAGAAGAGGCATGTTTTATCAGCGTTGAACTACCACAGCTGACCCACCGACAGATCAAGATAGTCTCGACCATGCTCAACGAATGTCTCCAAAAATATGCGCTCAGTAAAACTTACATTAGAGCGTAACTCGACGGAACTTGAGCATACCAAAGCATGTCTAGCTCTATAATCAATCAATCAATCAATCAATCAATTCAAGAGGTATGCAACTGGCTGTATTGAAGCTGTTCTAAAAGATGCGATGCATGATAAGGCGCGTTTCCAATTGCCTCAATATTACGCTCTTAGATGGAGAACCGGAATGACATTAATGATCAATTGACCAATCAAACTTGATAGGTGAACACGGTTTCTATGCACAAGGAATAATTTCACATGTCGCGTGGAGAGACGATAATAACAAGAATGGCGATAGAGTTACAATCGGTTCAAACAGCATTTACTCGCCTTCTGAATTATATTTATTTCTCTATGTTCTTGGCGATAAATACTGACGAGCCTGTAGGGGGTCCAGACCAGGAAAAAGCACAGTCAAGTTCAGCCAAAACACTATTGGTGGCAAGCATGTCCAGACCCAGACGAGATCGGATGCCGCGGTGGAATAAATTGAATCGACTGCGTTTTCCATGCTTAACACTTTTTAAAAATCATTCAAACCCACTAAAATAACTACTGCCTAGACTTGGACGTCCAAATCACTAGAAGAGACCATTGATTGGAATGCAAGATCAGTGCAGCTTAAATGCAGAATGGCTAGACCAATCTCGACATGTGGAGGTACTAGCATGTGCTTCTGATAAGAACCAATATGAAATGAAAACACCAAAAAAGCAAAACCCCGAAAAAAAAAAGAAACAGTTTGTTATCAAAGGATATGTCTCCTTGAGTCAGTTGAAGCGAGCAATGACTCGTAGCGACTTAGGTCGTTTGTAGGTTGACTCGGTTGGCTGGTCACGTGAAGTCGCCAAGTTAGCAAATCGGTTGAGATTTGCATTACTGTATATTTCATAGCCAGAACCAATAGAGGATAGATGGACTTCATTGGACAAGCAAGACTATGCGGGAGAGATCGACAGTGGTCCACCATACGAGTTATTGTCATTGGCCTTTTTTCACCATGGTATCTTCAATCCTTTCGACGACATTCCACCTTTACAGCATTCGACCTTGTCTGACCAGATACTTTTCTTTGTCTTGTTTCATGTGGATTACTTTGAATCACGTATCTGGACGTTATTATCTTTTTATGCGGGAGAGCCAGTTTGGATACGACAGTTGAACTAACCACCCAATATATTGGATCATGGGTGGCTCCAAGTGATATGTAATGATTTTGCCTGTAGTCATGTTCCAGACCAGGCATATGATATCATAAGGATCTTATCATAACAATTGTATCATAACGAGTGTTATCATAAGAGTTGCACCAGATTGTACCATAAGGATTGTTGACCTGAAGACCACCAGCAATTCCCTTATGCACACCTTTGATCTCATATTTCCAACTAGCGAGTCGGTCTTAAAAACACAGTATTGAAACTGAAGGCCTGGTTTGAGATTCATACTTGGAGAGACGTTTGAACGGACGCCATGCTTCCCAACGGGAGCTCTTGCGACGTCGATCCATGCCTGTTACGAGCGGTCGCGACGTTGATACTTTGGATTCGATAAAAAAACAAACTCAAATGCTGTTAGTTTAAACTACTATTTTAGCTGCACAGACCCTTCAAGACATGAGAATGCAGGAAAAAAAAAGGCCTCCCCACGCATTTTCTATGAACAAAGATTCCGCTACTAGCACTCATTTGTAAGGTTGCTGGTACTTCTACTAGTGAGAGATCTGATCCAGTTCGGAAATGAAAATCTGATAGCGCTATGACCAACACACATGCATACGCAGCTGTGTGTAGCAGCCATTACAGCTGACTGTTGGCTGTCATGAATATCATGATCGGCGACGTCCTCCTGTTTTGACGCGTTGTGGCATCTTTGCCGAACTAAGAGATGAGAGAATTGACACTTGGCTTTATTTTTTCTTGTGTTTATTTAGTGGCTTAGTTTCGCTCCATGTTTTGCAAATCTTGTTTTTTTGTCCCCCAGGTCTTTGTACACCCTATTCACTCTTTTTCAAGCACCGTTCCAGGAACAAGGTTCACGGATTTCTTATCTTAGCCGTCTCCGGTCAGTGTCCTTTTTTTTTTGATTTGGGGTTTACTACATGCTGGGACTTTGAAAACAAACCACTGAGGTTCCTCCCCTTCCCTTTCTGTTTCTCTTCCTGCTATCTGTCCAAAATACTGAATTATTCCCTCGTATCGCCATACTTTACACCGCTTGCATGACTCGTCAACAACGACTGTCCAACTATGAACTCTTACGGGTTATTAGCATGATTCTTATTGTGTTCCACCACTTTGGTGTTCACTCACACTGGCATTTCGATAAAGAAAATAAAGATATCCGGGAAGTGTTTGTGGATGTTCTGGCCAGTGGTGGCAAGGTGGGAGTGGATTTGTTTATGATGCTAACAGGATACTTTCTTGCCGGCCGACCGGCCAAGGTGGTTTCTGTAGTTCGCAGTTGGATTCAGGTCCTAACTTATTCTTGGTGCATCTTTTTCATCATGTTGGCAACTAAAAAAATGTCATACAATGACGTAATGGAGAGCATTTTTCCAGTAACATATTTTGGTTACTGGTTCGTCACGGCTTATATGGAAGTGGTACTTTTATCTCCAGCATTAGGAAAGATGACCGCCAATATGACCCATGCAGAGTATCTAGGAATGCTTTTCGTACTATTCATGACACTATGTGTGTATAACTATTCTTTTAGTTACGCTTATAGTCATGTGTTTTACTTTACCTTTCTATATCTTGTTGGTTCATATCTACGCTTATTCCAGTCTGCCTTGGCCAAAATCAAAACCCGTACCTATTTTGTCATTCTCATGAGTCTAATGTTTTTTAACGTCGCTTCCATCTACCACTATTCGTATTATAAATCCGACTGGGTCCAGGGTCACGGCGGTCCCAAATTTCTTATGATCCATAATTCCGGCCCTTTAGCACTATTCATCAGCATCTTCACTTTTCTATTTGTTGGCCGTCTTGAGTTCTGGAGCCCCACTATCAATGTGGCTGCTAGTGTTGCGTTTGGCATCTACCTAATCCATGATAACCGATTCCTTAGGGGCCTTATTTGGAATCGTTGGGTAAAAGGACAGGATCATTACGATAAGCCCGAGTTCTACATTTTTTGTTTCCTTGCTCCAATAACGGTGTATATTGTCTGCGGCGGCATTGAATATCTTCGCCAGCGTTTTCTTGGCCGCTTTGATGTCTGGCTATCCACCCGTATCGAGACTGCCGTCCTATTTGTAGGCAACAAAATCACCTACCACCTCGGTCTCGCCGAAGACCCTGCATCCTATTACGAAATGAGCTCGGTGCCGGCTACTGTATGACTGTAATAAAATTCGCTTTCTTGTTTGTTTATTGTTTTGGCTTGTTCGCCTCCGGCGGCTGGGCTCTGCCCAGACCCGTTGCTCGCTTCGCTCGGGCTGTGATGTTAAAGGAAATAGCATAAAATACATAATCATAATAAATTACCGTAGACGGGCCACCTCGACGAGGAATTGCTCAAAAGCAAGCGTGATGTAGCCATCTCGATCAGTATCAAACTTCTTGAATGATTCCGTGACTGATTTGAGGTGGATACACGCCTGTACGAACATGTCAAAGGACATTACCGGCACTCCTCGCCTGTCAAGCTTAGCATATAGAGAGAAGATGTATTCGAGGCATCTCGAAGATAGCGTGTAGCCAAATGCAACCAGTGCCGTGTGGAACTCGCTGAGATTGATCGAGTCGCTTCTATCGCGGTCAAATTTGTTGAAAATCACTCGCCATTCGTGTAGATATTTCCATAAGAGTGCAAACTCACTGTAATGAATGGCTCCATCGCCGTTGAGATCAAACATTCGGATCATTAGTCGCACCGTTTCCCGGTCAAACCGGGTGTAGTCTCCGTTCACCAAGGCCGTTTTCAGCTCGGATTCCGTCAGATATCCGTTTTTGTTTCTGTCCACATCGTTAAACAAGGCTCGAAGATTGGATTCCGGTGTGGAGATTGCCACTTGTGGGCCCCGTGGTGATTGCCTAGGTATATGATTATGATTACTGGTATTGGCACCACCTCCATACACACCTCCTCCACCCCCGCCATTCATAACCGGAGGCTGAGGTTGTGGCACTTGTTGCGCTCCTGAGAGCGATGCTGTCCTACCATACATTGCTTGGCCATCGGGAGGATATGGTATGCGTTGGTCGTAATTATTATTATTACTGTTGGAAGGTTGACCACCTCCTGAATATCGTGTGCGGGTTGCGGGTAATGGTGGAATAGTATTACCGTTGCTAAAATATCCATCCGTCGCCGGGGCTGCTGGTCCACCATATCTCCGTGGTGGACCTGGTGTTACAGGCGTCCCAAACGTTTCGCCTGGCGTTGGGAAGTATGGCAGATCATCTTGACCCATTATTATGATGATTTCAGCCCAAGCGTACAAAAACCGGATAATCAGTAATCAACTCAGAGATAGACAAGGAAAGATGGTTGCAAAAGTGGAAATTAATAAATAGTCAAATCGACGGTCAAATCTATCACGTAAAACTAATCAAAACTGTCGGTTGTAGCACTCTTCCAATTTGTTTGCATTGAAAACAAAAAACTTATAATACCTCTAAAAAAAGGTCTAATGAACCTTTTCTTTGAACTTGGCACATGTCTGTATTTTTATACCCAACCAACCAACCACCTTCATGCGGGGAGTAATCATATACGATAGCCCCTGCTGGTGATGGCAGCCTGGAGCGCGCTCGCGCATGTTCTTCAGGTGCCCAAGAGGTCGAGTCCCGTGAAAGAGGTAGGCAAAATAATAATGGACCAAAGTAATTGGGTAGATTGGCTGAGTACGTGGCTGACACATTGTAGATTACCACACTGAAGACTTTGGGCCAGCGAATCGTTGAGCGTTTGTTGCTGATGCTTAGGTAGCGTTCATGTAGTGCTGCTTATCGGATGAGATGTGAGCAGCTGGCTGGTGACCCCTGACGATCACTCTATCTGTCTTTTTCCTCTCGGCCCCCGGGGCACCGTCTTCAAATAGAGTCAATAACTCATGTTCACAAGTTACAACACAAGTCATGACGGCTGTATTGGAGTATTAGCAGGTTATTAATTACAAGTTATTCATAATTTGCCATCTTAATCACTGACATCAGCTGTTTGACAGCTGCTTAGCCCTCATGTAACATGCCTATAAGCTATACGGTAGATTAAATAATATAAGTCTAATCAACAAAGTTGGTTGTCATTCATGTTGGTAATCAGCGAAGTACATGTCTACTAACAATACTATTGTGCATGCAATAATAAACGAAGCATATGTTATTGTTGTATATACACGAGATATAACTATCATATTAACATCGACAACCAGAACTGTCATATAAACATAATTAGAGATCATGAGTGGGAGGTGGGAATTTGCTATGGCTCATCTCGGATGATTCTTAGAAGAAGGTCTTTAGCGGTCTGTGGTGAGGCCGAGGCAGGCATATTTGAGCTGGCGTCGGTCGTGCTGGTGGTGGGTAGCACTGGTTGTCGATGGAGGCTGGGTGCCAGAGATGGGGATGGTGACGATTGTAATAGAGCATGGAGTTTAGGATAATGAGATCGGTGCGGAGAGGTTGGAGTAGACATTCGTTCATGAGCAGGCAGCATAGAATCTATATCTTGTAATAGAGATAAAATTGATGCGAGACTTGAAGAAGCCTGCTCGGAGAGCTGTGCCAGGTTGTCGACCGAGGCAGTGAGGGCTTTGGTGGTTGTTTGAGATTTGGTCAGTGTAGTCAAAGAGCTGGCCAGAGTGGCCTGGGCAACTTTATCAGTTGTGTGCATTTGAACGGTGATGGCATGCTGGGATGACGCTGCGGCAGACAAATGGGTGGAAATAAAGTGACGGTACGACTGGGTCAGGTGTAGCAATGGCTGAAGGATGTCTGTGGACTCGTCAAACATTGTGTGTTGTGGTGTAGAGTGAGTGGTGTAGAGCGAGTGATGTGTGACAAGCCAACTTCTATGCTCCCGTTGGATGATGCATTTACATTATGCATAGATAACGTATAAACAGCTGTCAACCAAATACACAAACCACCAGCCTCGACCCTCGAGCGAAGCTCGAGCAACGGGTCTGGGCAGCGCCCAGCCGCCGGAGGCAGAACCACGGGCGCACTCGCCTCCGGCGGCTGGGCGCTGCCCAGACCTGTTGCTCCGCTTCGCGGAGTGGAACCAGAAACAAAATAAATTTTTATTTTTCATCCGCTACAAAAATACAACATCCTTCTTTTTATATGTAAACAATAAAGAAAAAACACGGCTTAGGCAGCAGTTCGGAGAGAAGAAGCTCTTCTCTTTCTGATTTCAGCCTTCTCGGCCTTCTTCTCATGCACACGCTTAGCCAACAATTGAGAGTACTCGGCAGCAGCGTCCTTTTGAGCCTGGGCATTCTTGAGCTTAAGGGCTCTGAGGTGTCTCTTACGTTGAAGAGTTTGAGGAGTGACCAAACGTTGGATCTTAGGAGCCTTGGTGTAAGTCTTATCACCCTTGGTGACTTCACGACGAATGACAAACTTGCGGACATCGTCTTCCTTGGTAAGACCAAAGAATTTTCTAATGTGATTGGCTCTCTTGGGGCCGAGTCTTTTGGGGACCGACACATCGGTCAAACCTTCGATTTCTTGTTCTCCTTGCTTGACAACAACCAGTGACAGAACAGCCAAGTCAGAACCGACAATGCATCCTCTGACAGACTTTCTCTTTCTTTCACCAGTACGACGGGGACGGTAACAAGAGTGACCCTTGGAGAGCAACAGACGCACACGAGTGGGGTGTAAAACACCTTGCTTCATGGGGAAACCCTGTTTGTCGTTACCACCGGTAATCTTGAAAACATAACCTTTGAACTCATCACCAACAGAGTCACCTTCGACCTCTTGGCCCATACGCTTCTCGTAGAAGACGCGGACACGGTGTTCGTCATCAATTTCGATGAGCTTCTGAGTGCCGTTGGCAGGGAAAGCAATATTGAGCTAAATGGGTTAGTAATGAACAGGGGTGATAGTTAAGCAAAGTGAAGCGCACACGACAGTATGTGCAGAATGTTATTTGAAAATTATGAATGGAAAGGTAAACTTGATTTCCGCTATTTTGTTGTGACTTTTTAAGTAAAGTTTGAATGATCTGTTATAATCGATACGGATCGATATTAATCTCTTTGAAACTTTTTTGAAACTTTTTTGAAAAGCTGTATTCAACATTGGTCTATGAGCTATACATGACCCAGTCGCTCTTCTTTATTCACGTCCATAAACCAGCTACCATCTTTCGAACCAAACCATATTCACAAATTCACACATTCACATTCTCATTCGTATCGCTTCGCTCTACTGCTTGTCCATTAATCATACCTTCATGTTGTGTATTTGTCGTTAATTCTGTTGCCGAAGTATCGTGGCTCAATATGAATCTGACGAAAAAGTACACTATCTGTATTATCGGGTTCACAGGTGTGTTTGGGGCAGCCCTGGCTTTGAGTCGTTGAAAAAGAGACACAGCGTGACTGTGATATATTTCCTATTTAAGGAATTGGGAGTTGAGAGAGCGATCACGTGAACTAGACGCATGACAATTTTAGAGAACGGGTCTGATAGTGGTTAGGGTAGACCGATGATGGGATTATTCCGAGGAAACACAAACTCCAAAGGCTCAGCTCGAGAACCCCCCAGCCCCCATTCTCCGCGAAGCGGAGCTACGGGTCTGGGCGGAGCCCAGCTGCCAGAGGCTTCAAAGCCCATCAAATAAATATATGCCAATGAGAATTATTATACAACGTAAATAATAATAATAAAAAAAAAACTGGGATCAATAAATATGGCCAGGTTAAGCACCAGAGTTGTTTACTCTGATTCGCTTAGAAGGAGCAGTGGAGAGGTCGTGGGAAGATCCGTCGCGTTTCCTTTCAGTGGGAGAACCACGAACGTCGGGTGCAGCGAGCGACTGTGATGATGAGGCCACTACAGGAGTGTTGTTGAACTGTAGTGGAGAAGGTAGCATATCAGAAGACAGATGGCCTCGTGTGCCCAGTAGACCTAGCGAGATGCCAATGCCAACAGGAGGCTGTGATTGTGGGCCATTATTATTGTTGTTATTGTTGGATGTAGTGGAAGTGGAACCAACTGGTGGCAGGGAGTTATTACTGATACTACCAGGTTGACCAGGGTATGCCGAGCCCAGGCCACCAGAAGAAGGCAGACCACCTCCATAACCAAGTGCAGACGGAGGGCCAAAATGAGCGTTCCATTCACCGCCATAAAAATTCGAAGGAGATGGTAACAGGTCGTTGACGTATTTGGAGGGTAATGCAGCAGACAATGGAGTTTGTTCTCCATTGTTGGATACCAATGGCGGTCTACCAAAAGGATTACCAGGTCCAACAGTGGATGAGTTGGGAGCACCATTATTGCTGAGATAACTGGATGGGGAAGGTGGAGGAAGAAGAAGCGAGGATCCCCAAGGCCCACCACTACCGGTTCCACCACCAGCGCTATTAGGCCCTGCAGAAATCGGCTCATCTCGATTTGGCAACGGAGTGGATTGTAGACCCGATCCCGAAGATGTACCTTCTTTTGGTACAGGAGTAGTACGAGACGTTGAAGCAGATCGGGTGTTGTTGTTGCCAGTGGAAGAATTATTACTATTATTGGCAAGGCCCGAATCAGTAGATCCTGTAGGATTAGCTGTTCTACGGAGGTTGTTATTATTACTGCTATTATTATTATTGGTGGTGGTGTTGGTGGTGGTGTTGCTGTTGTTGTTGTTGATGGTGTTGCTGTTGCTGATGTTGTTGTTATTGTTGTTGTTGATGTTATGGTTATTGTTACTGCTATTGTTGGTGTTATTACTGTTGATGCTATTGTTGTTTGTAGGATCTTCATCCGACAACGGGCGGTCTTTGACCCCATCTCTCGACGGCTCGGACGAGCTGATCTGGCCTTCTCCCGAATCCCCCCACGGAATTTGCACTTTCAGTTTCGGTCTCATACTATTACCGCCTGATGCAGATCCACTAGGAGAATACTTGTTATTTGGCTGAGGAGATCCTTGGTAGTATCTTCGATCAATGTCTACTGATTGCGAGCGAGGCTGCATTACTCCAAACATCTGCCATTCCGTATTGGATCTCCTCTGATGTTGCTGGTTCATGTCATGCGGTTGAGTCCGATGTAGGTCTTCATGAATGACTGAAGGACTTCCTGAATACTCTGACCCGGAACCTGTCTGACCTGGAGTGGGTCCACCAGTATATGATACAGATGCCATTTCATTATTAGACAAGCTGGATGTTGACCGATGATGAGACCTTCTATATACCTGGAGTGGCATTTGAGGTTGAGTGAATTGATATTGCTGTTGTTGCTGCTGTGGCGGCTGCTGTGGAGGTGGCTGCTGTTGTGACAGAACATTGGCCTGCTGGTTATATTGATAAGAGTACGGATGTTGTTGGATAGGAGGACCAGGCAGGTTCTGTTGTCGATGCTGTAGTCGTTGCGTCTCGTCTTCCTGCCGCGTGGGCGGTCGGTCATGAGAAATGTTTTGCATGTTGTGACTATGATAGATGCCTATAGGAGGACCAGCCATGACCGAACCACCTCCGTCACCACCATAACTTACTGAATGTACCGAAGAAGATGATCGACTATGACCTGTTCTAGTACCTGCAGAACCACCTCCTCGTTCTCGCTGATGTCCATTGATACTTGTCAGGCCTGCTCCGCCTCTGCCATTCTTGGGACTTGTTCGACTACTTTTCCTACTACTACCAACTTTACCAACGGTCTCTTCCTTTTTACTCTCAAAGTCTTCATCTTCGTCATCATCATCGTCATCATCTTCTTCATCATCGGTGATATCCTGATTGATATCGCTCAGATTCGATTCTTCTCTAGATCTAGCATGGAACGCTCTTGCAGCGGCCTTAGCTGCCGCATTATTCCTCTTGCGGCCGTTTGCATCAAAATCATCTGGACCTTTTGACTCGTGCGGTTGTGACTACACCGGCTGTGTTAGTTTATTCCAGTCCATTTTCCCTGCTTGTGGCCAATCAATCACTTGGGGCGAGCTTGCTTGTCAAACATGTAACTTTGCAATCGGCTCCAAAGGTTCGTACAGGCACGGCGTTGAGGCGACGATCTCGTGCCTGCTGGTGAAACCTGCATATACGATAAGGACCTGACCATCTAAAAATAGATCGGTCCGAGCAGGACATGGCTTGCCAAAACCTCCAGATCTCCACGATCCCCACGATATTCCTCACCGGTTGTCCCTGCTGCCGCTGCCGCTGCCGCTACTGCTGCTACTGCTGCTGCCGCTAACACATCCATCACACCATTCTACTTACTATCTTGTACTTGTCAATGATCTCGTCCGTGTCACACGAAGAGAACTCATATAACTTCTTGTTCCGCCCGAAAATAATCACCGCTATATCTATCTGACACAGCACCGCTAGCTCGTGTGCCTTTTTAAATAGTCCTGCTTTACGTTTGAGAAACGTCCTGCCCACTGGGTTAGTAACGGTCATGTCCGGGGTCTGCCTCCGGCGGCTGGGCGCTGCCCAGACCCGTTGCTCCGCTTCGCGGAGGTGGGAGATGAGGCCGGGGTTTGTCAGGTCAGGTCGTCGCGAAATACTCACACTGATCGATTCCGCTCGTCGGTCAGCGGTTCTATGGCGATCTTACGTCGTCCCATTGTGAAATGCGTAATGTGAAATGCGTTGTGTGAAATACTAGGCCCCAGAATATCCAAAAATCCAGTTCGCCAGATTGGTCAGCAAAATGTCACAAAGTGTGATAGTAGAAAGTCAAAGGTCGGTCGATATAAAATGTAGAATGTGTATATCTAGTCAAACGTACAAATCATAAAGGCAGTCCGCTATGAAAAACACTAACTTAACAGCACAACCGTCCAAAAATAAACGTAATGTCAATGTCGATGGCGATAATGAGATATGCCTAATTTCAATCTATCTCTCCACCACTACCACTGTCAACTGGCTGTGTCACCTTCTATTCAGCAACTGGAAAAAGAATCCACACTTCCTAGTTGTATTTCTACCGTGACCACTAAGATCCGTTCTTTGAAGAATCCACTTGGTCGATGTGAATGGTTTCAAATTTATCTGGTTGGTATGTTCACTTTCTGGTTAATTAAATTAGCGCTTTTAACTGAGATTCACTATGTAACAGAATGAGAGTGTGCGTTACGAGCAGCCAATTTTTCGATACTACCCAGTTTTGAGTAGGGTAACTATGTGTGGGGAATCACAGTAATCAATTATACGAGTATTCAGTGATAGTAGTCAGTGATAGATAGCCGTATGTTCTAGTTCAACAGATGATGAAATAAAGATTTCAATAAAACCCACAAACCACAATTGGCACGAGGCCGCCATTATTAATTCTTTTCTTTGAGCCATTTTGCTTTTTGGCGGGTTTGTTTAGAGATCTGCTCCTCGCATATTTCTGCTTCAAAGAAACCAAAAAAGTTTATTTTCACTTAATTTAAGACGTCGATGATGAAAACATACATGAATGCAGTGTAACTGTCTAGCTCCGGCGTGAGTTTTCACGGCACTGACTGAAATGTGGTACGTTAGCGTACCTAGTCATAGATGTAGTCATGCGGTATTGTAACTATTGTTTATCGTATCGTTGAATCGTAACTATCGTTGTAATTGTAATCGTAATTGTAATTGTCATTAAAATTGTCATTATCATTATCATTATCATTATCATCGTGATTGACTTCATCATCATCATCATTATATCCCCCTTCCACCATCATTCACGGCGCCAATCTGAAACCAACCACGCAGGAGCCATGTAACGTCCCATAAAAGTCGCTCCCGAATCTTGGCTACGGCACCTACCCACACAGCCAATCTGTGATTCCCTCCTACCCGCCATGTCCATCCTCGCTGCTGCCAATGGACCCGAGCGCGAGCATGAGCTCAAGCTTAAACTAGAGCCGGTGCTGGTGCTATTTATAACAACACTCCATGCACGTTGCCCACAGTCTACTTCTCTGCACCTCTGAAAACTTGCAGCATGGCTGCAATCGCGGGACGGTTGGGTGGTCCGCCTCCGGCGGCCGGGCGCTGCCCGGACCCGTTGTTGTCGCGATGCGACAAAGGGTGCGGATACGAGAGCTGGTCGCGTGTTGGTGTTTGGGCCGTTGCGTTGTGTTGTGTTGTGTTGTGCTGAGGAGTGCTGTAAGGGGAGGGGGCCTGAGACAAGCATGGCTTCTATGCATCCCCGTTGGATGGAACGCTCTTCTTGGCTAGCTAAATGTCGCGAACTGGCCAGGCCTGTCACGTGGATGGGCACTGACCTGCCCCTGGTTAGTACAATGACGAGACAATGTACTCCAGAATACACACTCGTTTAACGTTACATCCAACCAGATGGTACTGGCTGGGTGTCACCGCATTGATCGGCGATGGCCAAGGTGCTGGAAGCTGGGACGAGCCGTGGCCAGCCCACCTTCTGGGCTCTGCCCAGACCCGTAGCTCGCTTCGCTCGGGCTTGGAGCGTGTAGTGGGGCAGGAGGGGACTATATTTAGCTTTTAGATAGGATCTTTGTGAGAGGCAATTGTTCCAGTCGATCTGCCAGCCATAGCCTTGGCTCAGTGGAGCAGACGACTGCCAAGCAGACATAACAGGTGACGACAGGCCACTGGGGCTTCACACCAGTCAAGCCCACATCAAAGCCAAGTGCCAGTCTCCAAAATCCAAGCACTCCGCGAAGCGGAGCAACGGGTCTGGGCAGCGCCCAGCCGCCGGAGGCATGCCCGCGGCCCCCGTCCCCGCGCCGCACACGCCGCACACGACCGAGTGAGGATGTGACTGCGGACTGGCGATTGCCGTTTTGGGAACTGCGGGTTTTGGCACTCTGGACGAGCGACTCAGGTTTTTCGTGAGGTGGTGCATCAGGGTATACCAAGCTTACATCTTCCACCAGTGATTAGCGACGGTTTCATACGAACAGGTACAAGTAATTGCCATATCGACACATTCAAAATGCTGATTCCTAAGGACGACCGTAAGAAGATTCACACTTATCTCTTCAAGGGTATGTTAGAAGTGAGAGGTCGAAGCGAAAGGGTGTATGAGGGGTGTGGTTCAACGTTCGAGGGACCTATGTTGTGAAAGAAAGATGAGATACAGAGTGATTTGATGATGAACTCGAGATGAAACGCTAGCTACGATCAGGACTCACAGTACCCATTCACTCCACATCTACTTGCAAATCCACATACTAACTTAAACAGAGGGTGTTGTTGTTGCCAAAAAGGACTTCAACCAGCCCAAGCATGAGGAAATTGATACCAAGAACCTCTTTGTTATCAAGGCCCTTCAATCGTTGACCTCCAAGGGTTATGTCAAGACCCAGTTCTCTTGGCAATACTATTACTACACCCTGACCGACGAGGGTGTTGAATATCTCCGTGAATGGCTCCACCTCCCTGCCGAGATTGTCCCTGCCACCCACAAGAAGCAAGTCCGTCCCCAGATTGGCGGTGGCGCTCGTGCTGGCCGTGACGACCGAAGACCCCGTGGTTTCGAGTCCGACAGCTACAGAAGAAGAAGTGATAAGGAGACTGCCCCCGGCGAGTACGCTCCTCAGTTCAACAAATAAAGAATCCGTCATGTCCCCACCCGCACCCACACCACCACCACCTGAAAAAAAACCCCGAACCTCGCCGTTCGTCTTGTGTGTATGAGACTATGTTTTGTATAAATAAACAACAAAAACCTGTCAAACTTCGTGGGGGCCATGCCTCCGGCGGCTGGGCGCTGCCCAGACCCGTGGCTCCGCTGCGCGGAGGTGAGAAGATGGTGGAATTACGTGAGCGGGGTATGCCTCCGGCGGCTGGGCGCTGCCCAGACCCGTTGCTCCGCTTCGCGGAGGTTCGTGAGGGTGGAGCCCGTGGTCGTGGTCTCCGCGCAGCGGAGCAACGGGTCTGGGCAGCGCCCAGCCGCCGGAGGCAGAACCAGGTTCGTAGAAATGTCTATTTAAATATTAAGCAGGCCCGCCCGCGGCCGCAGGCGCTGGTTCTGGGGCAGGAGACACAGTTCGGCTGGGTTCGCGTGATGGCGGTGGGAAGACCTCGTTCTGGAGGCCGGGCAGAAACCCGTCGAGCCGTTTCCAGGTCTGGTCCCAGAACTCCTCGTCGGCACCGAACTCGGACGAGCTGACTACGAGAATGACATTTTTCAGAGACTCCACCACAGACTCTTTGAGCGAGTCGCGCTGCCCGCTGTTGACGAGCCGGTCCAGGGTATCGAGAATCCGGATCCATAATGATAATACATCTTTCGAATGCTGCTGCACTTGGATCACGTATTGTAGGAAGATTTTGCATAACAGCGAAGCTCCCTGGAGACGCGTGGCCGCCATGCCGTGAGGATCGATTTCATACACCTCGGGCTTGAGCAGAGTCGCAATCAATGGGAAAATGGCTCGATCAAATGTGGCGATCCAGTCGAATCCCTGCCGGGCGTGAAGCTCTTCAGAAAGCAATGTCCGTTGGAAATAGTTTAATGCTCGGCTACGGAGGTCTCGATTCTGATTGACACACTGTTTACCAATGGCCTCAATGTAACGATACCATAGACTCTTCCATCGACCCGAGCTGGGTTCTTGTTCAAAGCTCTTGAGCACCACAAAGTCCATTTTGTACAACGTATCGAGCGCAGCAAACTGCTCATCAGTTTGTACTTTAGTGGTGTTTTCTTCAGTTGGAGACGACACTGACAGCTTTCGTGATGGCTGCTGAGATCTCGTAGTTGTCGTTGCTGTCGTCGTCCTCGTCACATCCGCATCTGCTATCTTTCCTAATGTCAACAGAAAATATTCGAAATTCTCTTCATCAATGTCATCACGGCGGTCATGAATGATCTTTTGTGTGAATGTAAACAACTCATGACGACACTGGCTATCAGCAACTACAATATTAACCAGATCCCAGAATGATCTGCTCTCAAGTACTCTGTGACGATCGATTGAATCTGAACGCGCTAAAGCGAGTAAAGGTTGAACAATCGTTGGTGACAACGGCGTAAGAACTGACGCATTAATCTGTAGAATCGATACTAAAACAGGCTGCTCATCACAGTCACTGTTTCCAACAACAATTAGAGCATATGCAATCACACGACCAAGAAAATCGGGTCCCAGCACCTCCCATTTCTGAATATACAGTACGAGCTGTTCCAAAGTTTTGGACGCTGTCAACTCTTTATTGATCTTTTTGTCTGACCCGATTGTGAGATTCACTAACAATTCCAACAAAAACAACGTCGACGGGTAAAACAACTGTTTAATTGCCGGCGCCGTTTCTACAAAACTCGGAAACATATTCAAAACCGACTTGATAAGATGTTCCAAACCATCTCCTTCCAAGGATCTTTTTTTTAGTTAGTACGTAGCCAGCGTGCCAAAAGGCAACGCAATACTTACGTGATTCCTTTTAATATTTCATCAACTCCACAAGAATTGATACAGTCAATGGTGCACAAAGTGGCATCGACTTCTTCGTCAGATGGCTCTGGCGGCGAAGAGTCATTATAACCGGTCAGGTACGACGATAGAGTCGATAAAAGCCCAACATCTCTGCCCGCTTTGCCTCTCTTGAACGAATATTGAGGCTCTACTCTAGACAATACAGGTAATCCATACTTTTCAATTAGGTCTGATCCCAGCACTGGTGAAATGATATCATACAGATATAGATTTGTAATTGCTGGGAGCAAGAACTCCCATCCATTTCGAATCGATCCGGTACAAGACCTGACGATCTTAAACAAGGTCACCGAAGCCATTTGACATTTAAAATCCATACCAAAAGGCACCGACAGATCCGAGACAACTATTCGTTCATCTTCAATGATTATTTCACTCTTGGTGGTGGGAGCAGATAAATCTCCCTCTGATAACGTCGATATCTTAGAAAGGCACGAGATGATGTGATCAATAACTTCCAGCAGCTGATAGTGAGCAGCAATCTGAGCCACCTGATTGAATCCAGTGATTACTCGAGAGAATACTGTGTCATCAGTGGCAGTGGCAAACACAAAAGATAATGTCGTGACAATTGGCTTCCAACTCACTTCAAACATATGCTTATCATAAATGCTACTCGTGTTGGTGGAGAGATAGCCTGCTTGGGATGTTTTGAGTAAAAGATTTCTCCAAGCAAAGTCAAAAGTCTCATCAGTGTCATGCTCATCTGGCATGATGATTTCCCTTGTCTTTATAGTATTATATATTTCCTCGAGATATTCAGGCGAGAAATCCTTACCATCATTCGCACCACGAAGATTCCGTTTGAATTGATCCAATGTCATATGTTCTTTAATCTGTGGAGAATGTGAATCGGTATTTAACATAATCACCGCATAACTGAGAATAAACGCCGAATCTTCATTAGCAACCTCTACCGTATTGCCTTTGCCGTGACAGTATTGAGACGCAAATTTCTCAAAAATTTGTTCAATTTGCTGTGACTCTCCTGGAAGCCGGAAGCAACAAAGGAACTCCCGTAACGCTTCGTCAATGCGTTTTTCAGAAAAGTCGAAATCCTCAATAAAACACTCCATGACCTTTTTATTAGCAGGTTTGGCCAAATATTCACCGAGTGTCGTTTTATTCAGTCGTCCAGACTCCTTTAAAAATAGCGCAATCGACCTTGGACTATCATCATCCACCAGCTTCCTGTCTATGATTTGTTTAATTCCATTTTTAGCATTGATATTAAATGTATCTGTAGCACTGATGACAACCTTTTTCCGAGCTCGAGTCTCCATAACCCGAGCAACCGACTTTTGCTCCTCTTCAGTGAGTTGCAAATTGCTGTTATTATTATTGAGTCGACCATTTATCGATGATACTAGAGCAAGAACTGCTTCTAAACATAAAGGTGGAACTGAGGCTGTTGACCAGGTAGCAGAATCGGGATATGCATTGCGACATAAAAAGCCTATTAAATCCTCACATAAGTCGGTTCTATCGACGGCACAATCGTAATTGACAAACAAGTCGGTGAAAAATGAATCTGATCGAGTCATGTTGGTAAGTGCTTCTATCATAATCTCTCTGATTTCCGGTGTTTTCATGTTCAACATTGCATGATGGTTTCCCATAGGCGTTCCTCGTCCGTTATTAATGTTGGCAGTACTATCGCCAACGGGGGTATTGGCTTTCGAGGTGGGATGAGATGAAGGCACTTTAACCAGTTTTGGTCGGTTGGGAACCCCGTCATAGAATATATTATCAACCCCTACTTCTCTTGGAATATCTGTTAATGGACTTAATGACGTGAGAAGATAAGTTAATAGAAACTCCTGTTGTAATTTCAAATGTTTTCCAGTAGTATGAAATAGAGTTAGAATCATACGAAGTGTAGATTGTAACAGCATGGGGTTATCATAACGTACAAGCTGAAATAGGTGCTTTGACAGCGTGGACGTAGTCAGATTCAACAAAGATGGGTGTTTTGGAATGTCTACACCGGCAATTTCAAACGCCACATTCAACAATCTTAACGACATTATCCTTGTACTATCAGTATACTGATGGAAATTAGACGGATCCAAAATCGATACCAACACACGAAGTACTTCGCGGATTGAAAATATTCCATATGGTGTTGTAGTAGACTTGTCGGCGGCAATCACAGGTTCCGACACCACTACTTCACTATGTCTTCTATCTACACCACCACTGACGAGGATCTTGGATCCAATCTCTTCATACCCAGGAGGACTGTTTTCCACTTCAGTCATTTTGACATTGTCTTTGTTGAGATCTTCAACAGGAGGATCATTCTCTTCATTGGGCTCGATATCATGTAATCTGGAAAACACTGCTTGAGATAATCGAATCATTGTCATTTCAGCAGCTCTTCTTAAAATATCGCCTCTACGCATTTGACACGCCATGCTTAAACAAGTCTCGACAATTTCACATACACTATCATCAGTCAATAGATCTCCACACTCTCCACAAACAATATCTTCCATTAATGATAGGATTCTCAGCAGGACCCCATCATCTTCGGCCTGATCAGTAGCCTCGAATCTACAATGGGTGATTGCAATGGCCAATTGAGTTAATCCCGCTTGAATATTCACACTATCTCTACCAACAATGCCAAATGCAAAGAACTTGCCTATTGAAGCCAATCCCAACGAAGTGATGACTCCCGTGGTTGATTGAGAACTGACCACGTCCAAGAAAGGAATCATCAATGCCAAAGAATCAAACTGGCTGAAATCATCACAACTAGCCAGATCGCTTCTCAGCTTGGCGAACCCAGCAATCAATGGATTATCCTGATCTGTTAGTTTTTGTTGTCTGTGTGATTCGGTTTTCACACGGGGGCCTATTTCGTTACTCACTCCACCAATCTGACTGGTCTTTCCTCGTAATCCCAATCTTGCTGCCAATCCTTCATCATCTTCTATGGATGAGCCTCCTAAGATAGCTGCCACCCCTGATTGAGCCCATCGGGCATTTTTCCGCATAGCAGACGTAACTGTGATACACTCATTGGTAATTATAAATACAGGGTCTACCGAGATCGATTTCCTTGACACCATAGTATGAGCCGGGCCCTATTATTCGTATATTGGAAAGGCCTGTTGATATGTGATAGCAGACACGTAAAGCAGCTAAAGTGCATCCAAATAAAACAAGCCTCTTGTTTTGCGGCTTTGATGATGAATAGCGAAGATACAAAAAGATGAATCATATATGGATGATTTGTATCTATATGTTGAGTTGGTTTTAAAAGTGAATAAAAGATAGTGATGTTGTAATGGCGATAATGGGTAATGGTGATACCAATAGGCTTATTATTTGATCTGTCTGATTATAAGGTCAGATTATCAATATCATATGTAGAATGAATAGAGTACATATACGAGGTATGATGGTAAAAGTAGGTCGAGTGTTTTATTAAAGGCTGGTAGTTCGAATATCTTAATCATAAATAGTGATTTAATAATCTGTTTCTTCACAAGCGGACCCTGCATGAACTATGCACGATAACAGGCGATAAGCATTATCAAGTTCTGCAGAAGTCAATAACAGTAACAATCAAACGTTATGAGATAACGGTACAGGTAAAAGACAACGTAAACAGATAACGTAAACAGGCAACAGGAAACAGGTAACAGGATACAGGATACAGGATACAGATTAAATAGAGCTTATTATCGCATTAATAATATGATAGCAGAAGAAAACTAGTATCGTATCTCCAAGATGTGATAGTCAGAAGGTGACAGCAATGACACAAAACACATAGCAGATAATATACATAACATTCTGAACATGACCGTCATGTTACCACTACCTTATTAACTGACTAAATCAGTATGAACAGTCTTATAAAGTCCACAAAGTCCACCCAGATCCTATGTTGACACGTGGGTAAGGGATTAAAAGATAAGTCAGATAAGTAAGATAAGTAAGATAATCAAGACTTGAGATCATACGCGTATATGAACATGGCTCAAAGCGAAGGACAAAGCAAAGGACAAAGCGAGGAACAAAGTGATAAAGTGAGTTGACCGTAAGATTCAAAAGGACAGGTCTAACCGTTAATAGGAGCTCGAGGCACTTTGCAGTTTTCGAGCCATGCTGGAATCAGTGCGCATAGTGACAGGAAATATCAAACAGGACATTGAAAATGCTATTGAAAACCGAGTCACCATACAGAATGACGCCCAAAGTCTATCAATGACAGTCAAGGACATATCGAGGGAAACAACGAGACGTGGTCGCTGAGTTGATACTATGTACAAGTATATATTTTATTTAGATCTGACATACCGAGTTATTGCGGCCGCCGTCATAGTCTAGTCGTAGAGCAGCCCAGATGGTATCAGAAAGAAGAAGCGTCATTCCCAAGGCATGAACAAGCGTGATGGCATAGAAGAAGTTGGAATTGCCGGATCCAAGATAAATCCAGAGATGGTAAAATGTCGGAGCAAGCAGTGAGCAATAAAGAAGTGCTAGGCCAGCTACCAGGCGATATTTGACAAGTGAGAATATGGGCCTATAAAGTGTCAGTGCAGACAAATAGAACCCCACATCGCCCACCTCGGGATAACTTTTAAATACAGCTATGAGCCCTAGCAAAGTGATGAGTGCGAATAGAGGCTGGCTGTCGCTAAAGCGGATAGTTACTGGAAGGCAGAAACTACCTACAAAGATTTGGAATACGCCAATAAAAAAGGGCCGGAAAAAATCAAACATTTCCGTAAAGAAATACCACCATAGGCCAATATTCGGAGTGAGGTCTTTAAATAGTACAATGACTCCATATGTAGAAGATACAAAATCCCAGGATTGAGTAGGCACATAACTCATTATTACGAAGGAGCTCAGAGATAAGATATACACGAGAGCTAAGCCAACGAGGGAGAGATTTCGATTTCGATTTCCTGAGGCAGTGGGCTCGGTGTGGGCCTTGTCAGTAACAACAGACTGCTGGATTAGCAGCGTCAACGCTGGCGCAAGATAGATAGGGTAGAACGACAAGGTGGATGCCAGAGCCAACAGTACCATAGCACGACCAGGCTTGCGAGTAACGGCGGCATGGATTGCACCGGAAATACAAGCATTCGTAAACAGGGTGGTAGACCTTGAAAATGTTGATAAAAGTATCAACGGGTTGAATAAATAAGCTGCTGCCACGATATTGACTGGGAAGCACTGGCTGGCACTATCTACAATGACATTGTCGAGGTCTTGAGCCATCTTTAGTTTTGTGGCTCTTGGCTCTTCTCCACTGTCAGCGGCCTTTTCTTTTATAGCTTCGTTCTTTCGCGAGTCTGTGGGTGGTCGTTTAATCTGCTGCTGTCTCTTGGTCAGCTCCTCGGCTATGCTCATCAATAACCACCCTGTCAGCACATCGACCACGGAATAGAGCACATTGACTTTCCACAATGACGAGCCCTTCCCGTTTGGAAACAATCTAAACAATGCTACTAATAACGGGGATTGATGGCATACGCCATTATATGGAGAAGCATTATGGATGTACTGGAACACGCCCTCCTGAAGCCGTTTGAACGAGGTCACTGGTGTCGAGCACTCTACGGACCCGTCTAGGACGTCAGGCAGCGAAGGAAACTGCCAGAAAACCACCAGCCTCAATGCCAGTCCTATATATATGGGCCATTTCGAGGACGATTTCATCTTTGTACACTGTTACACGAGAGTATTCATGGATCATCAGTATCTATATATATTACTATGGGCATACAAAATGTACCGTTTATACGCGCCAGTTAGGCAGCGAGACATCGACCAGCGAGATAATCGATCCAGCCAGACCAGCGATCCAGCAAGACCAGCGAGACCAGCGAGACCAGCGAGACTGGTCTCCTTAACGATCCAAGCCCGAGCGAAGCGAGCAACGGGTCCGGGCAGAGCCCGGCCGCCGGAGGCGACCCCCTTGTCACTGGCATGCAGGGTCCACGTCTCACGGTAGCCGTCCAACGGCAGGGAGCCAGTGCTGTAAGCAAAAGGAGAGCGGTTTACGTTAAGATTGCTCTCAGGTCACACGTAGCCACATGCTGTAGTAGTTGTGTGAATATTATTACAGGCACCGCTGATTGTGGTTCGATAGAGAGTGGAGTGGAGTGGAGTGGAGAATGGGGAGGATGAAGAGGAGAGGGTACGGGTTCGCCGCACGCCCTGTTTTGGAAGATCGATATCACCACCTGGCAGGTTCTACTTCATCAGGTTCAACTTAAGCTACAGGTTCTGCGATTAGTTGTTCAACTTTGGCGTAGTCCGTTGAACGTGTGTACGAACGAGAATAGAAATGGTAAGTGGAGAGGAGGAGGAGGAGAAGGGAGAGGAGAAGGGGTAGGGGAGGGGAATAGTGGGTGAATGGTCACTGACAAAAACAAGGATTTCGAGGAGTATGAAGAACAGGATGGAGTACGGTTCTCGTGGAATTGCTTCCCGTCTACTAAACTGGAGGCTTCGAGAACGGTGGTGCCGATCTCGGCTATGTACACTCCGTTGAGAGAAAAGACGGATCTGGCGGTTCTACAATATGAGCCAGTGACGTGCCGAGCTCCATGCCGAGCAGTGTTGAATCCATTTTGTCAGTTGGATTTAAGAGCCCGAATCTGGATCTGTCCGTTTTGTTTATCGCGTAATCCATTGCCTCCTCATTATAAGGATATCTCGCAGAACGCTTTGCCTCATGAACTGTTACCTACTAGTTCGACCACGGAATATGTGTTGTCGAGACCAGTTCAAACACCTCCTATTTTTTTGTTTGTCATTGATACTTGTCAAGATGAAGAGAATTTGCAATCTTTGAAAGATTCAATTATTGTTTGTTTGAGTTTATTACCTCCCAATGCATTGGTAGGTTTAGTCAGTTTTGGAGCCATGACTCAAGTACATGAACTGGGTCATGCTAGTTGTAACAAGAGCTATGTTTTCCGAGGGAATCGCGATTATCCAGCCAAACTGGTTCAAGAGATGTTAGGATTATCGCCTCCAAGACCTCAAGGAGGTATGATGAACAATGCAGGCCCACCTCCATTCTCGAGATTCTTGTTACCTTTACAGCAATGTGAATTCCAATTGACTAATATTATTGAACAATTGGAAAAGGATCCTTGGCCTGTAGCCAGTGACCGTCGTCCTGTTCGATGTTCAGGAGTGGCTCTTTCGGTGGCTGTGAGTCTTTTGGAACAATCGTTTCCAAATAGTGGAGCTCGAATTATGTTTTTTGCTGCTGGGCCTCCTACTGAAGGACCAGGAATGGTTGTTGGTCCTGAATTGAGAGATCCAATTCGTTCACATCACGACATTGATCGTGATACTGCCAAACATTATAAAAAGGCTGTAAAGTTTTATGAAGCTTTAGCTAAAAGAACTGCTTTGAATGGTCATGCAGTTGACATTTTTGCCGGTTGTTATGACCAGATTGGTATGCAAGAAATGAAATCGTTGCCCAACTCGACTGGTGGAGTTATGATTTTGACTGATGCATTTTCCACGTCAATTTTCAAACAGAGTATTCAACGAATCTTTAACAAGGACGACCAAGGGTTTCTTCAAATGGGATTCAATGCTTCAACTGATGTATTGACAACCAAAGATTTAAAAGTATCTGGATTGATTGGCCATGCAGTATCTCTAAATAAGAAATCCGTCAGTGTAGCTGATACTGAGATTGGTATTGGACAAACTTGTTCTTGGAAAATGTGTTCCATCACTCCTGCTCATACTTATGGATTTTTCTTTGAGGTTGCCAATACACAAGGAGGAGCAGGTGTCAGTACAGGTCCAGGCCCTGTTCAACATGCCACCATTCAATTCCTTACTCATTATCAACATTCTAATGGTACATATAGACTTCGAGTCACGACACTTATCCGGAATATGCTAGGAGGAGGAGATCCTAGCATTGCTGCATCTTTTGATCAAGAAGCAGCTGCGGTTCTAATGGCTCGTATTGCCGTATACAAGGCCGAAGTAGAAGATGGTCCTGATATTCTTCGATGGACCGATCGAATGTTGATTCGACTTTGTCAAAAGTTTGCTGATTATCGTAAAGATGATCCTTCTTCTTTCAGGCTTTCTCAAAACTTTACTCTGTATCCACAGTTTATGTTCCATCTACGACGATCGCAATTTCTCCAAGTGTTTAACAATTCGCCTGATGAAACGGCATTTTACCGTCATTGTTTGAACCGTGAAGATCTCACCAACTCGCTGATTATGATCCAGCCAACTCTGATCTCGTTCACTTTTGATCAGGAACCCGAGCCTGTATTATTAGATTCTGTTTCAATCAAACCTGATCATATTTTGCTTTTGGACACGTTTTTCCATATTCTAATTTTCCATGGAGAAACAATTGCATTATGGAGAAAGGCTGGATATCAAGACCAAGAAGACCATGAAAATTTCAAGCAATTGTTAGAAGCGCCTCGAGCTGAAGCTGCCGAGTTGCTTGTTGATAGATTCCCACTTCCACGTTTCATTGATACAGATGCTGGTGGATCTCAGGCTCGTTTCTTACTTTCCAAGTTGAATCCTTCCAATACTCATCAAACAAGTGGCTCTTACGGTACTGCTGCCGGGTCGGCGGTTGTTCTCACTGATGATGTCAGTTTACAGACGTTTATGGGCCATTTACAAAAGTTAGCAGTCGCTGGCAACTCGTAGTAGTAATAGTAGTAGTAGTACATTTATTATCGTTTTTTGTTTTATTATCTAGTTTTTTTTGTGTGTTGACCTCGTCCTCCCCTGTCTATATAGTATAAATAGGACCCTCGCTGGTGTTACCTGTGAAGAGAAAAAGATTTTGTATTGGCTGTTCCTTTTGACCCAGAACATTGAGAACGTCTTGGGCAAGAACTCCTCCAAGCACTGCTGCTACTGGAGACAGTTCGCTATTAATTGAAGAAATGAATGATTGGATAAAGTCTTGCTTGATAGTAGCAGCTGGAATGCCCAGTTGACGAGCTTTCTCAACCACAATCGTATAAAATGTCTCAGTATCAGGTATGCTAGGAGAGTCCGACTGTGATAATTGAACCTGCCAATATGCTAGAATAGTCGGAAGCAAACTGGAGATTTTCAACAGTTTTCTAGCAGTATACTTTGTAGCAAATACCGGGGTGGACATGACATCACACAACGGTCTGTAAGTTTCTGATTTGGTGATTGTTTCCAAAAAACGAGGTCCATCTTTTTTCGTTTCGACATTGACGACCGACCTCGTTTTTGTCTCAGGGCCTGTGGTCGTAGCAATATTGGACTTTTCCTTTTCAATAGTAAACCGATGGTCCACGAGATCGGCAAATACATATCCATACAAACCAAATAGTTCAGTGGCATAGAAACTTTTATGTGCATTTCTGGTGATTGTGTTGACTGTCACTAACTCATTATATTTTAAATCAGATGCAATTACAACATCAAACGTGCCAATCCAGTGGTTTCCTCCTTCTTCTTTCAATTTTTCGTCAAGAGATATGGCACAGATCTCCAGTGCAACCCTTGGATTCAATCTCTGAACACGAAATTTCACCGCTTCAGCTATATTTTTCCCAATATCGCTTTCCTCAATAAAAAACTGGGCCCCAAGATCCTTTGAGGTGACCTCCTTGGAATCCAAAATCGTCAATGACCCTATGCCTGCTAATACCAGATTCTTGATAACTTCGTTTGTCACTGCGTTGACTCCTATGACGAGGATCTTTGAGTTTCTCATACTGTTTTGGTGTTAGTAAAGAACATAACTCCACCATTTCTATACTTACCGATTCTGAGCCCCCAGACCCCAAAGCCGAATCTGACGGTCGTACAAAGCAACTTCATCTAACCCATGTTAGTCCGTCATCAAGAGAATACGAGTCGAGATACTTACCAGCCGAGATGCCAGCTGACGATTCTGAATGCGCTATACCATTACTAGCTTCTTGAACTGGCGCCGCCATTTCTCACTTTCGCGTGATTCCTAGAAATCTCACTGCTCTCTGCTATTGTTATACACAATTTATATTACATGTGATTTCCAGCTTTGGCATAAACGACAATTATTGACCAGATCATGAACATCGTGAAGCAGATGGAAATTCCAGAAATAGTCCCTTTAGGATTACCCCATACAGTCGATTCTGGGGTGGTCTGATAGAGTATAACGTATTTCAGCATGTCAATTCATCCTTCGCGGTGGCCCATGCTTGAGGATGTGGAAGATGAGGTTCGTTCAAAGACTTTTACATTCACATGCACTTTACTAACTCTGGATTAGGAGATGGATGTTGATACTGGAGTGACGCTGGAAAATATTCGTAAGTTTGAAATTATAGATTTAAAAGTATTTTGAGTCTAACAGATCCAGCTACATATAGAGGAACGGGTGTACCGTCGGCAGCTTCTCTTCAAACACAGGAGTTTCTAAATCAACAGGAATATAAAAAGACTGCCAAGTTTGTAACAGCGCCGACAAATGACGACGACGTTAGGAAATCGCTTCGTAGTCTAAAAGAACCAATCACATACTTTGGAGAAGACAAAGCTGACCGAAGAGCTCGACTACAGAAACTATTGGTTGATTTATTTAATAGAGGTGAAGATGTCAGCGGGCTAGTTGTCGGTGGTGGTACAAGCGGGGAGAACGAATATGACGACGAAGATGAAGATGAAGAATTCTATACCGAGGGAGATATACAATTACTAGAAGCAAGAAGAAGCATAGCACAATTCTCACTTGAGAGAGCTAGAACGAGGATAAAACGGCAAACAATTGAATCATCAATACCTGTTGCCCGCCATGTGAAATACCGCCGAGAAGTTTATTCAAAATTACAGGCATTTACTTCATTAGGTACTCAGTCTGGGTTTGAAAGACCTGTTTCTGCATCGGTGTTCTCCCCAGATTCACAACTGCTGGCAGCTGGAGATTGGTCCGGCGAAGTGAAAATCCTCACGGTGCCAGATCTGGAAACAAATGCTAGTTATAAAGGTCACCATACGGGCCAAGTCACGGGAATATCATGGCATCCTCAGGCTACTATTTCCCAGAGCAAAGAATCAGTCAATCTGGCCAGTGGTGGATTAGAAGGTGATGTACAACTATGGGATTTATCATCAACAGAGACATCTGCTGGCCCATTGGCTACTCTTAAAGGACATGAAAAAAGAGTTTGCAAGATTGATTTTCATCCATCTGGCAACTACCTAGCATCTGCATCATATGACCTTACTTGGAGGCTATGGGATATCAACACTCAACAAGAGATCCTACTTCAAGAAGGTCACTCAAAAGAAGTATTTACTGTTCGATTCCAGAATGATGGAGCGCTACTTGGGTCCGCTGGTCGTGACGCCATTGGTCGAATTTGGGATATGCGTACTGGACGGACTATAATGATTCTCGACGGTCACGTCCGGGAAATCTATGGACTTGACTTTTCTCCCAATGGATATCAAGTGGTCACTGGAAGTGCTGATAACTCGGCCATCATCTGGGATATCCGTCAACTGAAGAATTCCTTTACAATTCCTGCACATACAAATCTAATATCCGAAGTGCGTTTTTTCCAGGGCTTGCCTAAAGAATTTCAAACAGCCCCTAATGGTGGAGAAAATATTCCTTCTAATGCAGGAACTTTTCTTGCTACTTCTTCTTACGATCGTACAATCAAGGTATGTGTTTTTTTTGTTTGCTCACAGAGGGGGAATTGGGACTGCGTACTGACATTTTTTACAGCTTTGGAGTGCCGATAATTGGGCTCTACAAAAGACTCTGGTCGATTCAGAAAAGGTGTTGTCGGTGGATATCTCTAATGGTAAGTGGATTTTCAAGGTGTTCAGCTACCAGCATATAGTACTAACAAACCGGCAGATCAAAAGTATATTGCCAATGGACGAGCTGATAGATATGTTAATCTGTGGGGAGATGAATTGGCTTTATAGTATAATTAATGAATCTAATGTACATATTCTTTATGTTACCATTGAAGGGGTTGTTGCGGCATTCGAACCATTCGACCCCGGACTACGAGTTCGACGGGGAACACTAGAAGCGCGAGATGTATGGCGAGATCGAGATAAGCTGTTATTAGCGTGACGATCTGACCCGAGGACCCGTTTGAGATGCTCTTCCAGCGTGGCCACCCTTGTGGTTAATTCTTTGATTGTCGCATCTTTTTGAAATCGTTCTTCATCAAACGTCAGCAACCGTAGACGAACTGCCTCGGACTCCAGCTTCTTTTGAAGTTTGCGCTGCTCCTTTTCCAACTCACTGATTTGTCCATGTGCCTCGACTGCTGCGCTCGATGCCTTTTGGTACTCGGTGCGCATGTATTCGTTCTCAGCATTTCGGGATGCCAGTTTCTCTTCTAATTTATGGATTTCGGCAGTGGCATCGGCGATTTTGGCCTGCTGTTCGTCTAAAAGCTTCTTTTCAGGGATTTCAGAACTTTCCAAGAGGGCTTTGGACTTGGCCAGGTCGGCTGTTATCTGGGTCATTTTGTCAGTGGTCCGATCCAGATCGGCCGTTGTCCTCTCGGCTTTACGCTCGGCGGCCTTGACTTTGGTCTCTAATTCACCTATAATGAGAATCTTCTCCGATATATCCTCGAGAAGATCTTCATATTCCTTCTGACGAGACGCGGATTGATTGCGATACGACTGAGCTTCTGATTTTAGAGCACTGTTTTCATTAATGACATCTTCAAGCCGCCGTAAAAGCTGATGAGTTAGAATGGATGTGTGATGACGGATTTCAGCATCACCGTTACCGGTATTATGTTGGAGTAGTAATGATGATGATGGATAATCGGCAGGTTCAGTTTCACGTTTTAGACGTTTGCTATTATAGTAGTCGTAATCGCTTATATGTTCATGTTTGACAGATGATTTCCTTAATGATGCTTCGCTGGAATGTGAGTAATGACTTGTAGACCAATTGGTCGATGTATTAAAAGCATCATCGCCATGTAACTCAGTGAGAAGCGATTTCTCCACATCCGAAGCAGAGTACTCTGGTATATCGGGAATGTCTGGCAGTAACCAGGGAGAAGAGCATGTTTGAAGCCATTGAGAAAGTGGTCTTAAACCTTGCGAATAGATGGGCTTGAGATCGACTGGAATCGCTCCGACCTTGCCTCTTAGTACAACAGTGCCTGCCAACACGCGACGAAGAAATCGCACATCGGTGGTATTTGTAAATCCCAAATGTTCGTTGTGAGTCAAGTCCCACTCGCGTTTAGCTTTCAAGTGAATATGTTCTATTGAGTTTGTGGGCACCAGACGAATCACGGGAGTAAGACTGGTAGGAGTGGTAGCTGAACCGGGAGTATTAGAGAACCTGTTCCGAATGGCAGCGATATGATGGTCATTGATGGAAAAAGTCTGATCAAAGGCGATAATAAGGTCGAATCGTTCATCACCGAGATAGTTACTATCCAGCTCTGAAGACGCGATTAAATGAATAGTAGAGTATTTCGGATCTGTTTTGCCAGTATCTCGTAATTGAGAACCCGAATGACGAAGATAGTTGACAAACTTTCCCTGGATATAGGCTTCTATTAGGTCGATGGTTTTACCTGGTCTTGATACCAAGGCAACTACTAACTTGTATTCCTTGATTATATCAAGCAGATCGCCTAGAATTTTAAACTTGCCGCTCGCATATTGCAGCCGTAGAGGAACTTCACGAAGAAGTAGGTTTTTGGGTAGATAATGGTCCACCAAAAGAAAAGGATGAGTAGCTACTAATTGAGCATTTGTATAAAGAGTATGAAGAGACTCCACCAACACCGGTCCATTTGTTTCAAAGAATTTCAGGATATCACTGTAGTGAGACGAAATTACTTGATCTGTTAATTCTTTCTGGAATTCGGTCATTGGTACGGGGAGAGTATAATCCCCGGATGAATTTGAGTTTCCTGGTAATGATTCGAAAATAATTGAGTCGGGAACCGTCAGAATCGGCTCTGGAGTTCCGTCGAGAATTCGTCCTAAATCCATAATGTAATAGTAGTAGTAGCTTTGACTAGAGTGGAGAGGATAAGGTGTACAAGTAGATCAAGGGCTTTGGAGTGACGGGTCAAGAGCTAGTTTTAAGCCAGCATTAACATAAAACAAAGAAGCAAGGGAATATCAAGCAACGACCGTTCGATCAAGACTAATGGCGCGTATTAATGAGTACGTTGTTGCAAACTGATTTGTATGTGATTCGGATCGCGTATATAGATTATAGAAGAAGTTGCGCGATGGCGGCTCCCGGTTTATTCTTCGAGAGATCTCTGATCGGCAGATTATGCAGGGTCCATTTGATTGTTCGTGTGAGATCGCGAGGACGAGATCGCGAGGACACAAAAAAGTGTGTCTTTAGCATACGAGTCGACACTTGGTATAGGGTTCAGTAGTAGAAAGTATGATGGAAGTAGTAAACGGCAGTTTCTAATGACATTTATAAACTTTGACTACCATTCTCTGGCATCGGATGGATAAGTAGAATATAGAGAGTGGCACAGTATGAGCTTGTGATTGAAGTAACGTCAAGTTAAATCAGATATACCTGTAGTTGACAAATTGAGTTAATAAAATTGAAATAACCGAGTCAGCATACTCGGCGTGACTGGATACCTTGTCTGAACCATGTTCACTGAGAGGGCATGGCAATACAAGCATGACAATACAAGCATGACAATACAAGCACAACAAAACAAGCACAACAATACAAATAGATTCGGCATGATACTGAGATTAAGCAGCTGATTATCCGTTTCCACCACAGACCATGCTGATTTTCCGTTCTTAAGAGACTAGATAGGACCTCGACGCTTTCAACCCTTTCCCTTATCTCACGTCATTGATAATGCACCCCGCGTTGTTATCGTCGCTCTCTTTTATAGGCCTAAGTAGCGCTCATAATCACTGCTACAGAATGACTCCTACAGAATCACTGTTACTGAATAATTGTTATAGAATCACTTTACAAAATCACTTTTACAAAATCACTTACAAAATCACTCATTTCAAACAATTAGACATTATTGGCAGAGTAAACAGTCATATTTTTAGTCATATATAATCATTACTGCAGTTTGAATGAAACTTATTCTATGAATATATATTGGTGCTTTACGCCAAAAAACTTTAGAACATTCTGTAACAGTGTTATGAAGAATGGAGTATGTAAACTCACACGACTTTTCTAGTAAAATAACCAAAGTCAAATTTAATCAGCTAATATATACGGCGAAGCATATTGTGAAATACTTGTATTCACTAGAATATGTGTACTAACTTATACCTAGCAATCCGAATCTGATCTAACACCTAATATAAAATACCAGTAGTTCAATCCATATCTTCCCTCTTTGAAACCGTTATTCCCCTTGAACTTTCTCTCGTCTCATATCCCTCATCGGAGCATAAACTTGATACTCGCCTACCCTACCATAAGAAATGTATGTCCTCTGACTAATTGATCATGTCAGTTACCCGCCTTGTTTTGTTATGTTAATCCTGCATGAGCCGAAGAGTGGCATGTATAGATTAGATTGACTCATTGACCGAAGTGGCTATCGGGGCTTGGGCTTGCAAAGTATATAAAGTGAGTCGTTTTATGTTGATTCTGATATTCCATCAAACTATATACTCTAATTTGTAATTAGTAATTGCTGTTGCTATTACAGTTACAGTTACATTTTCCTGAGCCTTGCACGTGACGACGCGGCTGGCGCTCCTACCCCACCGATACCGGAGCTTTTGCCGAAATACGGTGAAGTAAAGTGAAAAAAAATCTCCACACTCAGTAGTGACTGACGTACATTGCGTCTGAGAGAAATCAAAGCTCATTCAGTTTTTCTTTAGTTATTATAACTGATTTGAAGTTAGTAGATTATTCATCTAGCTTTTAGCAGAGCGGAAAAAGACAGATCGGATAAAATACTCTGAAAAGCGTCAAAAATGCTTCGAACGAGTTCTTATGGACCCGCGAGACGGTTAGCTATTCTCACCTCTACGAGATGTCTGAAACGAAATGTTCCATGTGCTCTCCGAAATGTCCACTCCACAAAAAAGACAAAGAGTTCTACGCCAGCAGTGGCAAAAGTGTAAGTATGAGATGACATACCTCGACAAACTAGAGAACTAACAATGTTCAGCACCCGTCCTATCCCTGCACCATCTTTTAATGCCAACCTGGACACTCCATATCCAAATAATAAAGCTCTGATGGATGATTCATTCATCGGACTATCAGGAGGCCAGATTTTCCATGAAATGATGCTAAGGCATAACGTGGAGGCGATTTTTGGTTATTCAGGAGGCGCCATTCTACCTGTTTTCGATGGTATTTATAACTCGCCTCATTTCAGATTCATCATGCCTCGACATGAACAGGGAGCCGGTCATATGGCAGAAGGATATGCTCGAGCCACTGGAAAACCCGGTGTTGTTGTTGTGACTTCTGGTCCAGGAGCTACTAATGTTGTTACTCCTATGCAGGATGCTCTTTCGGATGGAACTCCAATGGTTGTTTTCACAGGCCAAGTTCCTACTTCTTCTATTGGTACAGATGCGTTTCAAGAAGCCGATGTTGTAGGTATTACAAGAAGTTGTACAAAATGGAACGTCATGGTCAAATCCATTGAAGAACTACCGAGGAGAATCAATGAAGCTTTTGAAATCGCCACTTCTGGTAGACCTGGTCCTGTACTTGTAGATCTTCCCAAGGATGTGACGGCAGGGATTTTAAGAAACCCCATTCCTACCGAATCTACTATTCCTTCTAGATCGCTTGCTAACCTGGCGTCGGTAGCTATTAATGAAATGCAAGAAGCCACTATTCGAAGAGCTGCCGATTTATTAAACAAGGCAAAGAAACCTCTTATCTATGCTGGTAATGGTATACTAAATTCTGAAGAAGGCCCGATTCTTCTCAAACAATTGGCAGAAAAGGCATCTATCCCAGTTGCTACAACTTTACATGCCTTGGGCTCTTTCGATGAAACTGATCCAAAGGCTCTTCATATGCTTGGAATGCATGGGTCTGTATATGCCAACCGAGCCATTCAAAATGCTGATTTGATTATTGCTCTTGGTGCTCGTTTTGATGAACGTGTAACTGGTACCATTACTAAGTTTGCTCCTGCAGCTCGTCTGGCAGCTCTAGAAAAGAGAGGTGGAATCATTCATTTTGAGATTCTGCCAAAAAACATCAACAAAGTCGTTGAAGCTACTGAAGCCATTGAAGGAGATGTAACCAAGAATCTCAGTCGGTTTCTTCCATTTGTTAAGCAAGTCGAGCGTCCTGAATGGCTTGCTCAATGCTCGGAATGGAAAGAAAAGTATCCGTTTGCATATGAAGAGGATGTTATTGGAGAGCCCATTAGACCTCAAACTGTCGTGACAACCTTATCAAAGGTTTGTGAGCCTATTAAAGATAAAGTCATCATTTCCACTGGTGTTGGACAACATCAAATGTGGGCTGCTCAATTTTTCCGATTCAAACATCCTCGTACTTTACTTACTTCGGGTGGTTTGGGAACCATGGGATATGGACTTCCCGCTGCCATTGGAGCTAAAGTAGGACGACCAGATGCTGTTGTTATTGATATTGATGGAGACGCATCTTTCAACATGACACTTACTGAGCTTGGTACTGCAGCCCAGTTTGGAATCGATATTAAGGCCATTGTTTTCAATAATGAGGAACAAGGTATGGTGACTCAGTGGCAGTCACTTTTCTATGAAGATCGGTTTTCACACACCCATCAAGTGAATCCTGATTTCATGAAATTAGCTGATGCTATGGGAGTTAAAGGTATTCGCATTGATAAATTGGAAAACCTCGAGGCCGGGCTTCGAGAAATGCTTGCAACTGAGGGCCCAACTCTTGTAGAAGTGGTTGTTGATCAAAAAGTGCCTGTTCTTCCTCTTGTACCAGCAGGTAAAGGTTTGGATGAAGGAATTGCATATGATGCCACTGTTGAGGCGGAACGAAAACGTCTTCGAGCTGAAAGACTCGAAAGACTTGCTACCAAGGATGCCACTGCTGCTGCCCTTTCGGGTAAGAAGAAATAAGGAACTCCAAAAACATAACAGAACCAAAAAAAAAGAATCATGGACTCGTACGCCCCCTCCATCACCTGCAGAGAAAGAAAGAAAGACACATTTGACTTTTTTTGTTTGTGAATTAAAAAAACCGTTTGTTTTTATATTTTTATATATTTTTGTATATGTACGAGCGTGTACAATCGCTATTAGCACATGTGGAACAGACAACTAGGCAGAGCCTAGAGCCTAGCTACTGTGTAATGGAAATCCGTCAAATGGAGCACATGCACTTTGTTTATGATTTTTTTTTATAAACAAGAATAATATAAACACAATTGTTGATTCTAATGGTGTTCTTCTTCTACAATATCGCCGACCACGAACCAATCTTCTTCGACAGGAGCAGCTTGTCCTTCAACAGGAGCAGCTGTAGAATGAACATCGACGCTTTGAGATTCGTACTCAGCGACTTGAGCCACATCGCCTTCAACAGTGGGAACAGCAGGAGCATGAGGAACAGCCCATGGCTTGACTTGTCCTTCAGCATCCTTGGCAGTCAAGGGAGTAGGTTTATAGGCCTTGACTTCTTTAAGGTATAGATCCTGAACAAAGTCAACTATAGATAAGAGTATTAGTTGTCATGTTTACTTGAATTGTATCCAAAAAAAAAAAAAAACTTACCTCTCTTAACAGCAGTCGATTGGAAACCACGAGTAGCAGACACTCGGGCCATCAATGGCGCACGACGCTACAATCATGTTAGTTCTTTCTCGTCTATCATTCTCGTCTATCAATTGTTCTCTAAGCAAAATATATACTCACCAACACAACACGAGCAATCATTTTCTATTTTGTTTTGGCGATGTTGGATATTGAAACGCTTAGATATTGAATGCTTGACTCGAATCTCAAAATGAAACTTCACGCTGCGAATTTTGAGCCAATCAACGGTGTAAGTGAATGACGAGAGGGTGGCGACCTAACCCTGACAGCCGCAGAGCTTGCCTCACTGACTGCGGCAATATTAATCGATCTATCTCTGTGATATTATACCAACTTCATCTCTAATCTAATACTCCTCAGCTCTTTATTATGTTTGTAATGTCAATTTGTCTGTAATGTCTATTATGTCTATAATGTCAATAGTGTCAATTATGTCTATAATGTCTATAATGTCAATTATGTCTATAATGTCTATAATGTCAATTTGTCTGTAATGTCTACTATGTCTATAATGTCTATAATGTCTATAATGTCAATAGTGTCAATTATGTCAATTATGTCTAAAATGTCTATAATGTCTATAATGTCAATGTCAATTATGTCAATTAGATCTATAATCTTGTTATAATCTCTTTGTGATGTTTCTTATCACCTCTTGGGAATATCTTACTCACACCTACCTGTGTCTTTCCTACCAGCCTGACTCTGGCCTCACCGTTACTAATTGAATTCATGTTTACTTATCTACTTTTTTCATCTATAGTTTCTCTCCTCCAAAAATACTGTGGTTACCTTGGTCTGATTAGCATCGCTTGATTATACTGCAGCACCGTTCCACCTTGCATAATCTCGATAAAATCAACGGAGCCGAAAAGCAACGGTACTAACACAATATCTCTTGTGACATCACGCCTTTTGAGCTATATATCTTTTGAGCTTATTAGGAGATGCCGGAGGAGAATCTCTCCGTGTAGTCCAAATTCACTCTTGGATTTATCGGTCTGCGAGTTTTTCACCGAAACACCGCGGGGATAGTGGCGGCCCGACTTGGGTATAATTACATAATCCGAGCATGCCCCTGTACTTTACAGTTTGACAAAAAAAGTATATAAGTGGTATCATGTGTAACCAATTAGAAAAAAACAACAACAGATATCCAAAAGACAAAAAGCCAAGAATAAAAAACGAAAATTAGTATGACAGTGCCTGAATTAGTGTATTTTATATCTGGAGGCTCCAGAGGTATTGGTTTCCAATTGGTCAGTCAATTGAGTAGTCGACCTAATAGTAAGGTGATCACAACCGCTACTAAACCAGAAGCTGCTCTTGAGCTCCAGAAACTTGCCAAAGAGCGCGGCAATATTTCCATTCTTAAATACGAAGCTAATTCTGAAGAAGATGCTGTTGCCGTTGGAAAACAGGCTGGCGAGCTTGTAGACGGGATTGATGTATTTATTCCCAATGCAGCAATAGCAAAAGATACAGGCACTATTCTCAGCACCCCAGCAGATACGTTGAAAGAACATTACAATATTAACGTTGTTGGACCCATTTTGTTATACAAGGCATTGTATAGCCTTTTGATTAAAAAGACAACTCGTAAGCTGTTTTTTATCTCCAGTGCAGCTGGTTCAATTGGCAGTTTCTATCCCGCTTCTCTTTCGGGTTACGGCATATCTAAAGCAGCATTAAATTATACAGTCAAGGAGCTCAGTTTTGAATTAACCGATGAGAAGTTCATTGTAGTTGCCGTACACCCAGGAGGAGTTGATACCGATATGGTCAGGGGGCCATTGGAAGTGTACAAGCAGACTAAACCAGAAATGTATGAGCATATTGTGGATTCACTTATTACTCCAACCGATAGCGCTTCTAAACTTCTGGCCATTCTTGACGGATTGAAGCCTGAAGACAACGGCACTTTTATAAATTATACTGGAGAGAAACATGCTTGGTAGATAAATAGAAAATAAATAGTTTTGATTTAGCCTAAAACGGTCAATGCATAAATCTTATCTTATCGAAAATGCATACGCATAGAATGCATGAGGATCTAACTGGCTTATAAAATACAGTAGTATGGGACTGAATTTTAAATTGGTATCAGCTTACCAGTGGTATGATGGAAGTATAACTGCTCTGGAACTTAATTGCTCTGGCAACTTGACGGCTGATATGGAGCCATTGGCACCAGTCCGTTATGCTTTGCGAATATGGTAGATGCGGATACGGTAGATGCCGTGGAAACAAAGGATCTAGATCAGGAATCGTGCGAGCCATAGCATCGTCGTCTACACTGCCTGCTCTGCTGATACTAATGTCAGTTCCGATGAGTCCGCGAAGCGGACCACCAGGTCTGGGCGGAGCCCAGCCGCCGGAGGCACCCCCAAGGCAGTCTCGCATAGTTTAATGAGGGGATGTCAGGCGATAGAATAGAAGGCATTCAGCCAGACACTGGCCCACTGACCTGAGACAAACTGGGAGGTGACCGAGTTCATACCGTTAGCGGGGTGATATGTATATCAAAGTGGGGTGTGTTTATGTCATGGCCGGAAAGTTTTGAGACATATGAACAGGCAGAGGATTCAATATTTTGACAAAGTGGACCCGGGTCAGAAAATTCTACGTATCAGCACAGACAGGTATAGTTACAGGCTATCTGGATAGATAATTCAAGGCTGAGTTTTAAGCGCCCAGCGCCTGGAAAAACTCCACCGACATTTAACCGACGTAGATAAGATAGAAGTATGCACTAATTAGGAAACGTTATTCTGTGCATGCGCGCGGGTAGTGGGGTAAGCGATGAAATAAATCAATAAATAGGAGGAGAAATTCCCCACAGTCTGAAGCCATGATTCGGACTGGATTTTTTGTTTAACCAAGTTGAATCATGTCGTCTCTTACTATGTCCAGGGCTGGCCGTAGACTGGCTAGTCTGAATTCTATCAGATTGAGAATTCCATTAACTCGTCTGTCATCGACTTTCCAGTTTGCTAGAAATCACCAGAAGATCGAGAACCCTGGTACTACGAAATATTACGTCAATAACGAATTTGTTGAAAGTACTACTACCAAATGGATTGATGTTCATGATCCATCGACTAATAATCTGGTGACTCGAGTTCCTCAGTCAACTCAGGAAGAACTCAAAGCAGCTGTAGACGCTGCCGAGAAAGCTTTCAAGACCTACAAAAACACTACTATTTTGTCACGCCAACAGATTGCATTTAATTACGTACGTCTGATCCGTGAACATTGGGATGAACTGGCTACTTTGATAACATTAGAGCAAGGCAAAACATTTGCTGATGCCAAGGGCGATGTACTTCGTGGACTTCAGGTTGCAGAGACCGCTACAGCCGTTACAACCCAGTTGACTGGCGAATTATTGGAAGTTTCTCGGGATATGGAGACTAAAATGTATCGAGAGCCTTTAGGAGTGATTGCCGCCATTTGCCCATTCAATTTTCCTGCCATGATCCCTTTATGGTCCATTCCACTTGCTATTGTATCTGGTAATACCTTGGTACTCAAGCCATCAGAGCGGGATCCTGGAGCCACCATGTTATTGGCTGATCTAGCTCGTCAAGCAGGCGCTCCTCCCGGAGTTATTAATATTGTACATGGACAGGCCCCCACGGTAGATTTCATTCTTGATGAGCCAAGGATTCGGGCTATTTCTTTTGTTGGCTCTTCAAAAGCTGGAAAATACATCTATTCACGCGGTACTGCAAATGGCAAACGAGTACAGGCCAATCTGGCTGCCAAGAACCATGCAGTGGTTTCACCAGATGCTAATAAAAACCACACAATTAATTCCATTGTTGGAGCTGCATTTGGGGCTGCTGGCCAGAGATGTATGGCCCTGTCCGCTCTTGTCACGGTCGGAGAAACTAAAGAATGGGTTACTGAAATCGCCGAAAGCGCCAAAAAACTCAAAGTATCTGGTGGGTTTATTGAAGGAACTGATGTTGGTCCGGTTATTACTCCCGAGTCCAAGGCCCGCATTGAGGATATCATCGCTTCTGCCGAGAAAGAGGGTGCTACCATTCTTCTTGATGGACGAAATTATGTTCCAAAGGACTTTCCCAATGGCAACTTTATTGGTCCTACTATTATTACTGGAGTTAAGCCTGGAATGAGATGTTATGATGAAGAGATTTTTGGTCCTGTTCTTGTTGTAAGCGAGGTTGACACCCTAGATGATGCCATTGAGTTTGTCAATAACAATCCTTTTGGTAACGGTGCTGCTATCTTCACCAATTCTGGTGCCACTGGTTACAAGTTCCAAAAGGAAATTGAGGCTGGTCAGATTGGTATTAATGTGCCTATTCCCGTACCTCTTCCCATGTTTTCCTTTACCGGAAATAAAGGCTCTTTCCTTGGAGATTTGAACTTTTACGGCAAGGCTGGTCTTCATTTCGTTACCCAGAATAAGACCGTCACTTCGCACTGGCGTCATGAAGATGCTGTTGCAATCAAAGCCAGTGTCGACATGCCCACCCAAAATTAATCATTTAAAGTACTAATAATATAAGTTATTACCAAACCAAGACTCAGACCAGATCCGGATTAGCAGTGTAAGGAGCCAGTATAACAACACCACCTGCGGTAGTTTAGCTTGAATATAAAGTTTTTGTAGCATGGATGGACACTTGTAAACTTAAATTGTCATCCGATTCAGGGGTACCACCTGGCTGGTGATGTGAACAGCCCAGAATGATCACTGTGTGATTCTAGGCTCCACAATGCTGAGCGTCACATCAAAAACCAACGTAAAATGGGCTTACCAGCCCAATGTGAACGCAGAACCAGAAACCAGCAACATAGCCTGGATGCTGGAATTACGTGAAGCTAGCATAGCCAGCCTCCCTACATTGTTCAAAGTTTATCAGTCTACTGATATTGGATAGTCATCAGCGGCAGATGCTCATTCGAGATCCTAATATATAGGACCCTACCCAGTATTCTCATCATCATTTTTCGTCTCGGGTGAATGAATCCTTGAAGATGCGACCATTATCCTTTATAGTCACACACATTCTTTTTCAGATCGTTATAGGTCAGACAGGCCAGATCAACTCTGCATTTCTACAGCTCCAACAAGATTTAGAAAATAGTGCTTTATCAGTACAGGGATTTGATGACAGTCAGGGAAAGAACGGTGCTCTTGCAATTACAGCTACAGCCGATGCAATTGAAACAGATGTTAAAGATGTCATTATCAAACTCGGCGAACTGGGGCCGCTGAATGATGATGGATGGGAGCAGCTGAATGTTGCAGTAGAATCGGTATCTGCCGCCTACGCAGATTTTTCTTCTAGCATGATGAGCAGATCAAGCGACTTTATCTCTGTTGGAATACAGAAAACTGCTTATAATCTTCTAAATGATATCAGAGCCCTGACTTTTGAGATGGAAAATACTTATTACAATAAAGCACCCTGTCAGTCACTTGATAACACTTTTCTATTTTTTAGCAATATTAATATTGGGCTAGAAAGGGCTTTGAGGGTCTATGGTGTAGTTGGAACTTCTCCTGCAAAGCTACATACTTGTGGTGGTGGCATAATACAAACTTCTAGATCGGATCCTCAGCTCTCTAATCCAGCAGATACATCAACAGTTGGTGTGGTATCTTCTGCTGTTTGTGATCCTGAGCCTGGTTCTACATATATAGCCACTACTTTGACATCAGCGACAATCCTACCTCATCAGACTCCAGCGCGGTTGACGCAAATGATAATAACTGTAACCCTCACATATGAAGGAACCACATACGTTACCGTCACTTTTGCTGCCACAGCCCCAATGCCATCGACTATCCTACCTATCACTACTTCAATTATTCCAACACTTACTGATCTTCCCATCATCTCTACAGGGATTTCCACACCACATCATTCTATTCTTACTTCTGCTACTGCTTCTAGTGAGACTCTGCCATCGTCAGTTGAGCATAATTCTGGTGGTAATCGAAAATTGCAAAATCGTTTCAACCTAGCTATTGCTGGCTTTACCTTTTTGTTTATTTAAGTCTGCATATAAAACATGGGGTAATGCAGGGTCCACGCTGACATTCTGCAGCCATCAAGATGGACCTGCATCTGTAACTACAAGTATAAAGTAAACACTTTGTTACAAAGTAAGGAACAAAATTAGTAATGCCATACCACGCAGCTTAGGATATCTCTAAGATATCTCTAGAATAACTCTAGAATACTTTCAAATTTTAATCTTCACCTTCACGAGAATTGAACGTTTGCACGGCTGACTGGCTTACGCGTCTTCGCGTATACGCGCAAAATGAGTGTGAGTCCAATGTCAATTCCAGCTACAGAGCTGTGCCACCGGTGACCAGTTGGAGATGATTTTAGATTAGAATGACCAGTTCGATTCAGGGGCGACCAAAGAATAATCTGGATATTCACCTCTCCTGGCTTTTGGACCAAAGGGCGAACATGCCGCCACCACGGATCATCAATCAGTTTTCAGAGCCGGTGAATACTCCAACTCCAAAAACTGGACGATACACTCGCTCATTATTGAGCTTACGTAGAGCCTTAGAAATACCAAAAAGGTCATCTGTGGATCGGAAGCCAAGTAGTAGCGCTGAACCAATTGATATGACTTTCGATGATGAGGATACGAATGATGGTGTCGGCCATACCACTCCTCTAGCGAATATATCTTCAAGCAAGTATTAGGTCTCTATGAACAGGCAGGCTCTTCAGTGTTATCTAACACCTCCCAGATCGCCAGAATAAGCTGAATGCTAACACTAGACTAGCTGATGCAGGACGTCGTCCGTTTACATCTTCTACTTCTTCTCTATCTCTTAGTCAAGAAAAAGACCTGGCTCATATAATCTTGTCAGATGACGATGATTTCGAGAATATCAATGTTGTACCGCCAAAGCAGGACAAAGATGAAGTCATGAAGGATTTTTATGATGATGATTTCGATGATAGAGAACTTGACGAATTGAGCAGTGCCACTTTAGGAACTACGTCAAAATATTTCCCTCCTTCTGGATCGTCGATAGTGAACATTCCACTACTGGCCCAAGATGCGAGAAAACCGCTAGTTCAACCTTCAAAGGAACTTCCAGATAAGAATCTCTCATTCGACCCACAGACCAATCGACTGGATCTTGCATTTGATTCCGACGAAGAAGACGAGTTTGACAGACTAGAACTTTCCCCCCAACAACCCAAGCCAAGAACTCCTCATGCAAATCCAGTGCTTTTGTTCAAGTCGTCAATTGAAAAGTTTAAAGCTACTCCCACCACTACTGCCCCTTATTCTCAATCACCTGTCGTCCAAAGTGATAATATTATGATTCCTCAAGTTCTAGGTACTGCATCACCTAGACCTGCATCTTATACACATGAACTCGGTTCTACCAGTCGAGTTTCGACACCAGAAGTCGTCCTACAAACACCCAATTCTCCTCCTGAACATCGAATCTATTCAGCAAATTCAAACAACTCCAGATCAGCGGTGGAAACTTTCGAACCAGACACATTCCATTTGCAAGCAATAAATGGCTATCAGGCACATATCATTGATAAATTGACCCAGCAAGTGTCTCTAGCAATGTCTGAAATCCAGCGCATTCGTAGCGAATACCCGACTATCACTAATAGCAGGTTCGACCTCGATATGGATATCTTATCAACTGACTTGGAGGGATCACAGAATAAGCTGAAAAGGATTCAACAAGAGCATAATAGTCAATTACAAGTAGCCAACGAATCAATATCTATGTCACCTCCTCGAGATAGGAAGAAGCGCAGGATTGATGACGAAGCGACTAATGAAAAAGTACAATATAACGAATTTAATGAAGAATACGACGAGATTATCACTGTAAGTAGTGATGATGACGAAGATGACATTGTGGAAGATATTTCTCGTGGACCGCCATCACTGCTGGCCGATGATATTGACATGGAGTCAAGTGATAACGAGTTTTTGAGAAGCTTAGATGCGGTTACAAGGGACAAAAGACTTGAACCTGAAAGCTCTAACAACATGACGAATCTTTCTCAATACAATGATGATGTTGACGAAGTCGAGGTTGTCGAATACGACCCATATGTGCTGGTCAATAACGCAGGTGATGATGACTCGCCTCCATATAAAGCAACACAGGTCACGGCGACCAGCAGCTCAAAGCTCTCCCAGATATCTTCCTATCCGTGGAGCAAAGAAGTTTTCTCTACTCTCAAAAGTGCTTTTGGATTATCTGGATTCCGTCAGAATCAGTTAGAGGCTATCAATGCCACTTTGAGTGGTAATGATGTACTTGTGCTAATGCCCACCGGTGGTGGAAAATCCTTGTGTTTCCAGTTACCTGCGTTAATAAAGTCGGGCAAGACCAGCGGAGTAACTGTTGTTATCTCTCCATTATTATCATTAATGCAAGATCAAGTTCAGCAATTAAAGGAAAAGGGCATTCGCGCTGAGATGATTAATAGTCAGTTAACCACTGAAGAGAAGCAGATTAATCGGAACTTGTTATTTGGTAATCAACTGGATCTTGTCTACCTTTCACCAGAACTCATGAGAATGACTACGATGCTGACAGGTTTAAGAAGACTTCATAGCAAGGGACAGATTGCGAGAATTGTCATTGATGAAGCCCATTGTGTGAGTTCGTGGGGCCATGATTTTAGACCACAGTACAAAGAATTAGAGTTGATCAAATCAGAGTTTCCAGGAGTGCCAATCATCGCGCTTACTGCTACTGCCACTTCTCATGTGCAAGTCGATATCCGGAACTGTCTACGAGAGAATTGTTTGGAATTTAAGCAAACATTTAATCGACCAAACTTGTCTTATGAGGTCCGGCGCTCGACTCGAGGGCTAAAGGATAGCAACGGAGTATATCCAGCTATTCGTAAAATAATGGATAAATATCATAATCAAACAGGGATCATCTACTGTCGAACCCAGAATCAGTGTGAAGAACTGGCTAAAAAGCTAAAGAAAGATCGATATCGCGTGGAATATTACCATGGTGGATTAGATACTGAATCAAGAGTGCGCATACAGAAACAATGGCAGTCAGGAGAAATTAAGGCTGTGTGTGCCACAGTTGCATTTGGTATGGGAATTGACAAGCCCGATGTAAGATACGTCATTCATGAAACCATGCCGAGAACAATGGAAGGATATTATCAAGAGACAGGTAGAGCGGGTCGTGATAGGCAACCATCAGAATGTGTTATGTTTTACTCATTCCATGATTTTATGTCATTAATATGTGCTATTGATCGAGACAAAGATTTAAGCTATGAAAGAAGACAGCATCAAAAGGATTTGTTAAACTGTATGATGCAATACTGTGAAAATGAAATAGATTGTAGGAGACGGATCATTCTTAACTATTTTAATGAGCCATTGCCCAAGAGTGATATTTGCAAAAAGACATGTGACAACTGTAAAGAACGATCGAAAAAGAACATCACCAACATCGATATAACGCCAATTGCAAAGGATTTCATACAACTTGTAGCATATAGTCAGAAGGATGGTGTTTCGCCTGGTCATTGCATCTCTGTGTACAGAGGGTCGAGAATTAAGAAAATATTAGATCTAGGGCATGATCGTGCGCCTGGATTTGGCAACGGTAAATCCAAGACGGTTCGTGAGTTGGAGAGAATTATATCGCATTTGATTCAGAAAAGGATTCTTAAAGATGTACCCAAACCTAGCCGATTTGGTGGGGCCACTGCCACTGTTTATAAAGGGCCTGAAGCAGATGCTGTAATGAGAGGGCAGCTTAAAGTTGTGATGCAATTTGTGTCGTCCAAGGTTCCTGGTGGTGGTGGTGATGGCAGTAAACGACAATTGAATGATAGTCAGGATGATATGTAAGTTGATGCTGATACTGGCTTATAGGCTCCTCGTAACTAACTGATTAAAGGGACATGTTTGCCGATGATAATCCGAAACGGCGACAATCAAAGCAACGAAACCAACTGGCATCGTCGTCGTCCCGCAATTCCAAGCGAGTTCCAGCAACTGCAGGGAAGAACAAAGCCGTCTCGAATCGATCGAATAGCTCAAAAATTCGTGCCATGTCACCGTAGCATTCAACAAAACATCAATTAAGTTTCAATAATTTATTCTACTTTACTATATCTAGCTAGATAGTATCATCATGATAAGAGAATCTGCAATTAGTTAGTAATGGACAAATTAGAGCTTGCTCAAACACAAAAACATATATACATACCTGGTCTGCTTGGGATTCTTAGGAGCACGAAGAACGTATGCAGAATCGTGAGGAGGGCGACAATCCCTGGTGTTGTCAGTGAGCATCGACTGCACAGATAAACACACAGTTAATATGGTCTGAATAGGGGACCATTCCGAGCCGAGAAGATCAAGACAGATATGACCGTTGGAATAGATATGTGGATGAATTGGGATAGGACGGTCCTTTGATTTGACAAACTGCACTTGAGGAGATTCCACTGGATAAGAAGAAGGAAACTTGAAATTTAGTTCATATGTTTCGTTGAGGTATAATGGGTTATCTGATAATACTTGGATATCAACTGAACACTCTTCTAGACTATCTGAAGGTCGAAGGGTGATTCCTATAAATGGATTTGTTAGTTGAGATCAGGAGATGCCACCCATTTATTAGTTCTTACCACTTGGTGAGTTAGTCTTGAGACCTTCCAGTTCCTTCATAAGACGTCGACGATACGCCATGATGAGTGGATATGTCAAAAGAAGGTTAGATACTATCTAGGATAAATATATATCTTTCTACCGTGCATAATCTAAGTACTGATTAGGTGCGGCGGAATTAGATGTAGCTAGCATAGCGACAGATCCGAATATTTGTGATGGAATGGTCTGGTTGGCAATTAGGTATAGAGGTAGAAATGATAGAGGGTCAACCTGGATAGGGGCTGGAATTTGCCTCTACTGAGATCTCATGAGTGGAGTTAGTGATTAAACGAACAGAGGGTTGTAGAGAGGTAGTAGGGAGGTAGTGGTGGCAGTAGAGAGGTAGTAGAGAGGTAGTGGTGGTAGTAGAGAGGTAGTGGTGGTAGTAGAGAGGTAGTAGAGAGGTAGTAGTGGTAGTAGAGTGGTCGCGATTGTAGTGTGGTCGTACAGCGATTAAGTGTGTCATATATGTGATATATGATATATGATATATATGATACATGTCAAAATGTTAATGGATAGCAGTCGAGTATTGAAACAGCTTACAGGGCTTGCGCCAAGTGTCAAGGCCTCGTTGAGCCGCCAAAATCAGATACCATTTACTTTATTGACCAATTCAGAGTGAAAATATCTGCTATTGTTGATTTCTTACTTGTTGAAGACGATCTGCAAAAGATAACTGCCGCGCCTGCGGTCGATCAGGGCCTTGAAAGCATACAAAATAGTCATTATTAAATCAATTTTAATAGTAATTAGCTATATTGTTCCAGGTCTGAGAAAGGTATGGTTTGTGTATTTGATTAGTCGTGAACAAAATAAAGAATGAATGAGAACTGGTATTAATGAAAGTCGTTATATATATAAAAAAAAGTGAATGTGTGCTCCACTTACTCAAACCATTCCTTAGTAAACCTTTAAAGAATTATGCAACATGAGGTTGACTTCTCAGGAGCAGATACGAGCAGACTGGCTCTTGTAGCTACTTCAAAGACGTCATCTACTCCTTCTCCCGTGAGAGCGGAACATTCAATGTATCTTCGAGCTCCGATCTGCCTGGCCACCGATTCCGCATACTGAGAGTCGACAAAATGCGAGCTTTTTTTGCGAACATCTTCAATAGCTGCTGAATCAGTTCTTAAATCTTTTTTTAGTCCCACCAAAATGACCGGTACATTAGGACATAGTTGATCCACTTCCTCGACCCATTTTGTACGGGCATTATCGAGCGAGTCCGGGCTATCTACAGCAAACCCAATGAGTATCGCATGTGCCTTGGAGTATGACAAAGGCCTTAATCTCTGATTTGTGTTAGTTGAAACGTATATGTTGGATAAGTGCAATACCAACCGAGAAGTGCAATACCAACCTCATATTCTTCTTGTCCCCTATTTTGTTAGTACTGACTTTGGGTCTTGTTGACCTGTTATTTACTTACGCAGTGTCCCACAAAGCCAATTGAACAGATTTGCCGTCTACTCTACAGTCTGTGACATAGTTATCGAATACCGTAGGATGCTTTCCTAGAGTTAGCTCAGTGTTCCATTCGCTCAATCTACTTTGTTTTCGTCTTATCATAGTCCATCAAACTCACATATTCCTGCTCGCAGTTAGAATCCCATCCTCCGCGAAGCGGAGCTACGGGTCTGGGCAGCGCCCAGCCGCCGGAGGCATAGCCCACGATGCCAGCCGACTTACTTTTGGAAATTCGCCCAGCGTGAATACGCACAGTAGCGACGTCTTTCCACATGCTCCATCGCCGACAATGACCAGTTTGCGTTTGATGACCTCTCGAGAAGTCATGTGTAAGATGCTTTTGTGGTGGTGGTGGTGGTGGTGGTGGTGGTCCAGTGACTGTGACAGTGACTGTGGGGTGGTGGTTCTTTATTATGTCTCCACAAAAGGTGGTCTCTGTAGTGTGTGCTGTACTTTGGCACTGGTGCTGGATTCTTTTCGTTTTGTCCAGCTCCCGTTGTTCCTCCTCCAGTTCCTTTCCAGTCTTTTGGTAAGTGAGTGATAAATAGTTAAATATGGCAGTAGTAGTAGTAGAGTAGTAGTCGTAGAGTAGTAGTAGTAGTAGTAGTAGTAGTAGCATGTATGTATGTATGCTCCAGACGACGTGCCGATTCCGCGCAAATCTCGTATAGCAGGAGCCGTGGACGACCCGCGTGCGCGGTTGATTTGAGTGCCGAGTGTAGGTCTGAGGCTAACTCGCAAGGCTAACTCGCAAGGCTACTCTGTAAGGCTGATCTCCACCAGATCTGGATCTCCTACTTCTGTAGTTATCTGTTCCGTAGCTCTCTCGCTCTCTCGCTCTCTTTCTCTCTTTCTCTCTTTTCTTCTATTCTCCATCCTATACTTACTCCTACCGTTATACACTCAAGCAGCGCATGCCCACTCACTCCTCAGGCTCAGACTTTGATCCACTTCTGCCCTACCTCTCAAACGCTATACGTCACGCAGCCGCGCCGGCGCCCCCGCCATACCTATAAGGTGCCGTCAGGGGGGTCTGCCTCCGGCGGCTGGGCGCTGCCCAGACCCGTTGCTCGAGCTTCGCTCGAGGATGAGGAGCAGCAGCAGCACGAACCCTCAGCCAGAAGACCTCGCCCTCGAGCGGAGCTCGAGCAACGGGTCTGGGCAGCGCCCAGCCGCCGGAGGCTGGCCCCGGGAACTCGTCGCGGGGGCCGGGGGCGGCTACGGTTGATCCCAACTTTAGTACTATAGCGGAGCGGGAGCGCCCAGAACCGGCTGGCAAGAAGAGCTTATCACTGTATCCACATGCCAGTAGCTGGCACCAACAAATGCAAATAGAATTTCCATCCGGCACAGTAGATTGTGAGAGGGAGAGAGAGAGAGAGATAATAATTAACATTAACATTTCATTTCTTTTCATGTTCCAACCTTGAATGAGTTATACCCACCACTGCACCATAGGGAACACGCTACATACATTATACGGTTCGTACAGTCAGCTAGCGAGATCAACATTAGTATCAGTATTCGAGAGTGAATAAATACCAGGGGCTCTCATAGGAGTGGATATTATCAGACCCTGTAATTGGCGGGGTGTGTATCGGGGAATAAGTTAGGTTCGACCTCGTCGGTCTTGTAGTGTGTGGCCTTGACAGAGACTGACACGTCTGCAACGTTGTGCCAAGCTTTGAGGAATCCAGATCCAGTCTCTCGTTTGATCCATTGGGTCTAGGAGTGAATCTCGAAATAGGTAGGTTTGAAGATAGTGGTGAAGATAGTGGTGAAGCCAGAAGTGAAGCCAGAAGTGAAGCCAGAAGTGAAGCCAGAAGTGAAGCCAGCAGGTGAAGCCAGAAGTGAAGCCAGTAGGTGAAGCTAGTGGTGAAGCCCGTGGTGATGCCAACAGGTCAAGCCAGCAGGTCAACCAGTAGGTCAACCAGTAGGTCAAGCCAGTAGGTGAAGCTAGTGGTGAAGCCCATGGTGATGCCAACAGGTCAACCAGTAGGTCAACCAGTAGGTCATGAAAAGCTGCTCCTTCACTTATACACTACCCAATACTAACATGCTAGATCATGATCACTCCAATCTTACAAGAAGCTGTGGCATCAGCTGCTCCTGCTTTTACTCGACCTATCGAACCAGGCGCAAAGGCCATTTACTCTAGAGATGGATCCAAGGTAATCACAGTTCCAAAGATCCGCAAATCGTCAAGTTCGTCATCTTCACGCCGCAAGTCGGTATCGGATAATGACGAAGACTATTCGGATGATTTCGACCCGGATGATATTCAATATGTGGCTGGAGATAATATCGATTTCGAGTACGCGCCAAAAAGCGCTAATGCCTCTACAGAAGACACTCAACAACAGCCACCTTCTTCATCATCTTCAAAAAAGAAAAAGAAAAAGAAAAAGAAGAACAAGAACCCAGCCACCACCAACAACACGATGGCCAACTCGGTCGAGCTCCATAAAGATGGAAATGGCATCACCATAAATAATATCGACTTTTCATCTCCACAGTCTATTGTCTCAGCAGCTACAGCCGCTGCAGAAGTCGTAGAAGGCGGTACCGGCTCTGTTGCGTTGAGTCCACCATCAGCACCCCCTCCCCCACTGATGACCAGTTCTCAACAATCTCTCAAAAAGTCGTCGGTCTCGTCAAAAAAGCACTCAAAAGACGACCGGATCTGGGACACTTCATCAGAAGAAGAACGGGAACGAATCAAAGTGTTCTGGCTATCTTTGTCGGAAGATGAACGAAGAGACCTAGTAAAGATTGAAAAGAATACTGTTTTGCAGATTATGAAGGACCAGCAAAGAAACAGTTGTAGCTGTTCTGTATGCGGCCGTAAACGAATGGCTATCGAGGAAGAGCTGGAGGCGTTATACAACGCTTACTATGCCGAACTAGAACTGTATTCCGAGATGGGCGTGCCTCAAAGTTTTGGCAAAAGTCTTCCTTTAGATGGTCCCTTTTACCACGACCACGGCCATAATCATGACCATAATCACTCATCTCATATCCATCATCATAAACACTCTCATGACCATACTCACTCCCATTCTCACTCGCATGCTCATTCTCACAATAGCCAACGGGCGGCGAATTCTCATTCTCATTCTCATTCTCGTGCTGCTCACAATCCTCCAAATAACAATCTCAATAGCAATAACTCGCCAGTGCAACTACCAGAGTCGTATACCCGCAAACTGGCAGCTTCTCTGGCTGGCTCGCTACATCCTCCGGTACAGTCGGAAGACGATGAAGATACCTATGATCAAGATTATCAGTCTGACGAGGAAAATTATGACGAAGATGATGAACATGTTCAGTACTTGAAAATGGATTATCAGGACAAGCAAGAACATGCTATTCACTTAATAGAACACCACCGGGAAGAGCTAGAAGCAGCGGGGGTGGATTTCTCGGGGAAAACCCCTCCTTCAAAAGCAAACTATGAGCTATTTCAAAGCATTTTAAAAGGTCGTGAGAAGCACAATATGGATGGCGGACAATGTAATGCAAAAATATGGCCACCGGCAGATGATGAAAATTTAAATGGTATGGATTTAATAACCAATGGAATGGCTGATGCAAAGATAACTATAAGAGGTACTGTGACGACGACTCGACTTGCTTCCAATACAGCAGCGGCAGACACCACTTCTACTCCAACCCCGGTCACGACTACCACCACTTCTGAGCCTAGTTCGGCGGTTGTTGCCTCCCCTCCAAATAATACCGACGTATATAACTTTGGTAGTAGTCTAACTATCCAAGGTGGCATTCTAACTGTGGCTGATGACATTACCAACAACGATGGCAAGAGATTCATCGATGTGATGGAACAATTGGCAGGAAGAAGAATGGCTAGAGAAGAAGAGGCCTTGGCTGCAGCTAATGAACGTGATGTAAAACTTATTGAAGGAGCTCCGGATGCAGATCATGACGAATATGGAGATGACGAGTATCTGGAAGGTGGTGAAGAAGATGACGATGACATTGATTACATCGATGAATACGATGACGATATCGACGATGATTATGACGATGAAGAGGAATACGACGATGAAGAAGATGATGACGAGGGAGAAGAAGATCCACCGGTTTCTGAAGAACAGCGTATGGCTGAAGGGCGACGAATGCTACAAATCTTCGCTGCACGAATGTTTGAACAGAGAGTTCTTAACGCGTATCGAGAAAAAGTCGCTCAAGAACGTCAGAAAAAGCTATTAGAAGAGCTAGAGGAGGAGACTCGGCTTCAAGAAGAAAAGGAGCTCAAGAAACTCAAAGACAAGGAGAAGAAAAAGGATAAAAAACGGATGCAGAAGCTTGCTAAGGAAGAAGAAAAGGCTAAAAAGGAGGCTGAAAAAGCTCAGGCTGAAGCCCTTTTGAAAGCCGAGCAGACCAAAAAGCAAGAGTTGGCCCGTCAACGGAAGCTGGAACAGAAAAAGATTCAAGAAGAAGAACGCAAGAAGAAGCTGGAAGAAGAGCGAAAGCGTGAAGCTGAAAGAGAACGCAAACGACGAGAGCGAGAGGAAAAGGATAATCAACGTCGACGTGAAAAGGAAGCCAAGGAAGCTGAAGCGCGCCGACTTCGTGCTGAGCAAGAGGAAAGGAGAAAACAAGAAAAGGCAGAAGAAGAAGAGAGGATTAGAAAGGCCAAAGAAGAAGAGGAGGAGGAACGTAAACGTGAGCTCCAGGAAGCAGAAGCTAAACGGCTTAAAGAGACTCACAACGGAGAACTGGCCGCCAAGCAGCATCAGAAACAGCTTCTGGCCAGCTTACAACAACACCACCAGCAACAACAGCAACAGGTATTACAGCAACAACCCAACTCATCTAATTCGTCCTCCCCACAATCTGGTGGTGGTTCAGTGTCTGTCATTTCTCCGATTATTTCTCCTTCCGCTCCTATTTCACCTGGCTCAAGTACCACTCCTCGAACTCCTATTGCTTTACCCACTCTCCCTCATGGCATGACCCAGCCACAGTCACAGCCACAACCACAAACTCAGCCATTAGTGGCAAATGGTTTACCGATTTCTTCATATGGTCAATTGCCATCGTATCATCAACAGCCACAGCAGCAGTTGTCTACCAATTGGAGTCCGTACTTTTCTCCCCCGTCTGGTCAGCAACAGCAACAGCAAGCAGCTATCATGAAGCCCGCTGGACTGGCTGTTACCCAACAACAGCAACAACAGCCATCTCTATCTAATGGTCAATCACAGATGGGACTCATGAGTATTCTTGGATATTCCTCAGTAGCAGCAGCAGCTCCTCCTATGATGGGCGAGCCGGCCCAAGATCTTCAGGCTCCAGTTCAACGTACCAATAGTATTGCCCGACCCAGCCAAGAAGATTATGAGATTGATAACCCAGTGGATGAACTGAATCGTATTATTGGTAGACATCGACTTTTGCCAGATAATGATTCGGCTGGAGATAGTGCAGCCGCTGCTTCAGTGGTGGGCGTGGCCAATACCGCCCCTACTGCTGGCAGTAGTTTTGGATCGGGCCTGCTGTTTTCTGGTTCGTTATTTGATAATAAGACAGCTTCGCCATCTCCCGATTGGAGCACTTTTGGTAGAAGAACTTCTGGTCTTGGTACAAGTATGTGGTCAGCATCGGCTACTGCCAACAGCAACGGGTCTATGAAGAATGTATCTTCTTGGAATTCTTTATTACCACAGCAACAGCAACAGCAGCAGCAACAACCATCTGTTTCTAATTATCCTTCTTCAATCAACACTATTCGACGATCTGCCATCACAGCCTACCAAGGTCTACTTGGTGATGGATGGGCTGATGGAGATGGATTTGTCCCTGCTCAAGTTCTATACCATGGAGCTCTTAAAAACCTGGCAGGCACTCTGACATTTAATCAGAACGAGTTTCACAATGCGTGTGGAGTATATGATGACTCGGGAAATACAAATGACAAGTTTGATTCTCTAAGGGACAGTGTAGGCCTTGTGACACACCTCAAGTACGTTCCAGGACCCGCGCCTGCCTCTCTTCAGTCAATTATGTCTCCCACGATGTCTTCGGCCACCACCAGCACCACCACCACACCTAACAGCTCTGATGTCAATGGTTCCTCGTCTACTACGTCTAACAACTATTGGCCTGTCCGTTTAGCTGGTGTTCTCTGATCGTCTGTTTTTTCGGAGTCACTTTTAGGGCCTTTAAGGTATATATTTCTTTATATTCTAATGATATCATGATGTGTTAGCACTTGCAATCTTGTAGATATAGCTTATATCAGGTACGTCTTGTATTTTTAAGGTCTACAGAATCCCAGTAAACTATCGAGTAAGCTATCGAATAAGCTATCGAATAATGAACCTCAGATAACCATCACATTTACAGCTCCTTATATCATCCATATCAAGCAAGCTGCTATACCTCAAAACACAACAAAACTATTCACTTATTAAATCTATAAATTCAACACGAGCTCTCTTTATCACCGTTTAATCACCTCATGCCGGATCATTTTTAATGCCGGTGCAGACACGGGTGGACGCTCCACGATCCCCGCCCCCACCTAGTATGCACGCCAGATTATCCGGGCCCTAGCCCTTCAATGCATATCATTTACATTTAAAGATCCGGCTCGAGCTCCTTCTCAAGTCTCTCCACACAACCAAACAATCGGATCTTAGAATCTTTCAAAATACGGCAAAAAAAAATATTTCACTACGATCATGGCGACAATCCCTCACAAATCACATCTGTCGCAGATCTATGCTAATGCTGAACCGCAGTTTGGCAGATATAGAAACCTGTTGACCAAGTTTGCTCAGAAATATGGTGGGAATAGATCTCCTGATCTGTTGTTGAGAAGTCCTGGACGAGTCAATATCATTGGAGATCATATTGATTATTCTTATTTCTCAGTATTGCCTATGGCAGTTGAGTTTGATATGGTCATGGCAATTGGTTTGGATAAAGAATCTCAGTCTATTCAAGTGTCTAATGTTGATGGTGATAATTTCCCTTCCGAAACTGTCGCCATCAGTAAAGAGTTGCTTCAAATTGATGCTACCCGATCTGACTGGGTCAATTATTTCCGCTGTGGTTTCAGAGTAGCTCAGGAATTCTTAAAGTCTCATAACATTGGCACCAACTCTTCGCTTGTGGGCATGAAGGTTCTGATTGATGGTAATGTTCCTACCGGTAGTGGGCTCAGCAGCTCAGCAGCCTTTGTAGTGTGTTCCACATTATCTGTCTTGTTAGCTAACGGCTATACGGATATTTCCAAGACTTTGCTTACTCAATTATCGATTCGATGTGAACAGCATGTGGGAGTCAATTCAGGAGGTATGGATCAAGCAGCCAGTATTTTCGGTTTACAAAACCATGCGTTATTTGTTTCTTTCTTACCAGAATTAAAAGTAAAAGAGTTTGCATTCCCAGATACAAATCCCAAATTGTCGTTTGTAATTGCAAACTCTTTGATTACTGCTAATAAGCACGAAACTGGTCCTGTCAACTATAACTTGCGAGTTGTTGAAGTCACTCTGGCTGCTAATATTCTGGCTAAACGATTGGGACTTACTCTTGTGAAGGATGGTAACCTCCAGCAAGGAACTCTGCGTGGTGTTTTGGAAAAGTATTATGAGCTTCATTATCCTTCATCCCCAGCCTATGGCGTTGATGTAGAGGATTCTCGTAAAAAGCTGTCTAAATTGACTGAAATTGTCGAAGAAATCTTTGGAGCCAAAAAAGATGGCTATACAACCGAAGAAGTTGCCAAAGAGCTTGGTCTATCTGTTTCCGAGCTTCAGAACATTTATATGACCACATACCCAGTTAGATACGAAAAGTTGCAACTTTATAAAAGGTCTATCCACGTTTATGAGGAGTCAAAACGAGTGTTGGACTTTTTGTCTGTTCTCGAATCCTCTACTATTACTGACAAGTTTTCTCAATTGGGCCGTCTCATGAACGAGAGTCATTATTCTGCTGCTCATAATTTCCAAAACTCATGTCCTGAGCTAGACGATATATGCAGAATCGCTTTAGCCAATGGATCTGCTGGTTCTCGTGTGACCGGTGCTGGGTTCGGAGGGTCTTCAGTTCATTTAGTCCCTGCAGATAAAGCTCAAGGTCTTATCAAGGCATTGACCGAACTATATTACAACAAGAGATTTCCCAATCTTAGCCAATCGGACATCTCTGAGGCTATCCTTGTTTCGGAACCTGGTAGTGGAACAACTCTAATTGAACCAGGTCTATGTCTAGATTAAATGTACACAAGCTAGCTATAAATAATTATAATATACCGATTGGGCGAGGAGTCCAGTTTTCGGCCTTGCTCCATCCTACACCTTGGGAGGTGATGTGTTCTTGTGAGAGAGTCTTAGGGTCGAGCTTTTGCTTTTCGAGCTTTAATCTTTTAGAATACTTCAGAAGCTGGTCATTGGTGTCCAATACCCGCTTATGTTGGCTCTCGTGCTCTGATAATGGTGGCTCTGAGGGTGCCATAGTTATGCTATTGAGAGTTTCCACCTGTGATTGCATCCGCTCAACTAAAGTGGCTATATTGGAATGATCAAAAGACGACATCGACGGCTTTAGTGACGAGGTCTTATCAATATAGTATTGAAGAATTTCCACATTCCATTTTCTGGGTAGACTTAAAAGCTCTCGAAGTATTTCATCCACATCCGTAAGCAGCAAGTCTTCACGCGACGGTTGTTTCCTTTTCAAAGGAACAATGAAATACTTGATCCATTCAATGAGAGCGGCATGGAAATGAGGCTCGGTAACACGAGACTCCTCAGTGGTTTCCTGACCAGTCAGTGTACTGGGAGACCAGCTCATAGCTGTCTTCTGGTCATTCAGCAGATTGACACAGTATAGTGTTAACTTTTGTGTGAAACCTTTACTGCTGTTATTGCCAATCCTAATATATTCAAAAAGGGGACCAAATAGTTTGATAGATGAAGAAAGCTTTTTCAAGCCATCAGAACCTGAAGGAATAAGGGCATTTTTATACAACAGCACCTCTATAAATAGTTCCTCGTCTCGCTCAATGGAACTCTGGATCTTTTTGACCAGTTTCCAGAATTTCACTCCTTCTGGTGATCCATCACCCGATCGCATTACTTTGCCAGGATCCGATCGTCTCAGGCGTCTCCAATCTCTTAAGAGCTCTTTGAGTATGTTTTTCTTTGTTTCTATTTCTGCAGTCGAGTCCATCTGCTTTCTATTATCATCGTAAGCGTTGTGAGACCAATAATGATGCCACAGCCAATCAAGGGCTCTACTTGTCATCTCCCGTAAAGCTTCCAAAGATGGCAAAGATTCATGAGTGGCAGCATGCCGTAGCTCGACAAACGCTGAAGGCAAATCAAGGCTTCTCGCTAGCAAATGTAAAGGGATAGCATACTGCGACTGTTGAGATGGGTCCAAAAGTCCATTAACAAATCTAATTATCGCCATCGAATAAACCATTCGACTGGCAAAAGCGTCATTCTCGGGAGTATCATTTAAAAGAGCTGCCGTCAATAATGACGTGGATTCAATAGAGTGAGGCAGATTGGCAGCCCTAGTCTGATATGCCTTTACTTTAGCCAGCGCTCGTGCTCGAGGATCCACTGTTCTACCTACCTCTTGATCTCCTCCCATTCTCCCTCCTCCCCCTCCTCCCCCTCCTCCACCATAGAACAACTCCTTGAGCTCTGAGATATCACCATCAGATCTCCAAGCAACAACTCTCGGAAGTCGCGACATCTTAAGCTATGGAACCTGAATCACCAGCACCAACACCACCTTCCAAACCTCCTCTTGACAATATTTACTAGATCGCTCTGAAAAGTTTTCAGCCGTGCGCCTGTCAGGGGGTGGGGTCCCTGCAGGGTCCAGGGGGAGCCTGGGTTCGGCCTCCGGCGGCTGGGCGCTGCCCAGACCCGTTGCTCGCTCCGCTCGTTTAGGGGGGGGGGTTGAGATGCTCACTATTTGTAGCCCAGACTCCTATCGTGCTCAGGGCCGACCTTCTTATGAAAGCTAATTACCTGATTGATGAGAAAGCCTATCAATCTAGCTACACTCTCTACCCCTCGAGCGGAGCTCGAGCAACGGGTCTGGGCAGCGCCCAGCCGCCGGAGGCAAAACCCACGTTCCCATAGGTCCCATCAGTCCCAAAAGATGAGCGATATATGATAAATTAAAATTACAATAGAGTTTGTCATCACCGAGAGCCATCAGATCAAGCCAGCCGTATGGAGGTGGTCATTTCCGCGAATGCCTGTGGTGCGCCGTGGCGCGCTATGGGCTTCATTAAAAGATAGAGAGGGCTAGGAACCGAGTCTTTCCTTTCATTAACTAATTATCTAATAAGCTGATAAGATAATTCTAGTGACGTTCGCCCACTAGATTATATATCTATATCTATATGCATTTGGTGGCGGAGTTGTGATTTTTGGGCTTGTCATCCTACTTTGTGAGCGTTTAATAATAATCTACTAGAAATGTCTTATGAAGGCCGAAACCCTCGTACGATGGCTAACAACAAGCCACAAATATTGGCGGCTGCTAAACATCAGCAGGAACCACCGCCACCAGTTCGAGCTATTGCGATTTCAAATCGAGGTTCCGATGTCAGTATTAATCCTCACCGAGTATCATCTGCGGCCAAACTCAGTGATATCATCCGCAAGGGATTACCAGATTCACTTATTTCTGACAGTAAATTCCATGGCCCAAGTGCTGCCAAAAGAGGGTCCGTCTGTATGGTTCATAACTCTCTAAACCTGAATCTAGATAATGTATGTCTCGAAAATGAAGATGAGGAAGAACACATGCCAGAGAGCGCGCCTTCAGGGTACTTGTATTCTCCAGTGACTCCTCGAGAACCTCTAGTACAGATTCTTAGTAAGGATGCGATTTCCGAGATGGTTGTTTCGGTTCGAGATTTGTCAAATAATCTTAGTAATATCTCCATGAAACTCAACATGAGAAATATCCTCATAGTTACCAAGATTATGGATACTTCGTTGATCCCAATCACCAGGGAATTGACACTTTGGCTTTTGTCTTTAGAAACAATGCACGGCCCTTTGAATATTGCTGTACAAGACGTGTTGAAAGATCATCCAAGCTTTGATTATAAAGGGCTTGTCAAGTCCAATCTGCCTAGTCTAAAACGACTATCATTTTGGACCCAAGAAATGTGTTTTAAAAATCCCAATCTGTTTGATTTCGTCATTACTTTAGGTGGTGACGGAACTGTTTTATTCACTAGTTGGTTGTTTCAAAATATTGTACCTCCTGTGCTCAGTATTGGATTAGGAAGTCTGGGATTCATGACCGAATATAGCTATGAAGATCGCAAGGAAGTTATAAAGGATGTCTTGGATAATGGAATTTCTTGTGCTCTCCGAATGCGATTCGCATGTACAGTGTTCCGTTCTTATGATAGAGGAGAGACTACAAAGGCATATAATGATCTTCAGAAAGAAATCGAAGCGGGGGCAAAGACCAATGGAATATTCCGAAGTCATAAAATCGGTGAGACCTTTTGTATTCTTAACGACGTAGTAGTCGATCGTGGTCCAAATCCCACAATCACAACTACCGAATTATATGGAGATTTTAAATTCTTGACTGCCATGGAGGCAGATGGAGTAGTGATTTCGACCCCCAGTGGCTCGACTGCCTATTCGTTATCTGCTGGTGGTTCTCTAGTGCATCCCGATATTCCAGCCATTCTAATCTCTCCTATATGTCCTCATACGCTGTCATTTAGACCACTAGTCCTTCCAGATTCGTTGATCATTAGAGTAGGTGTTCCTTATGATGCACGGTCGTCTGCTTGGTGTAGTTTTGATGGTAAAAGTCGCGTTGAATTGCAACAAGGTGATTTTCTGACCATCACTGCCTCTCGATATCCGTTTCCAAAAGTTACCAATGGCCGCTCGAATACTTCTTGGTTTGAGAGACTCAGTCATACTCTACATTGGAATGAACGTAAGCGACAAAAGCCGTTGTATCAATAAACGTTGCTAGAATTTTTTTAACTTATATTTGATGACTATATAAACAGAATGAAACGATTATGATAGAATGATTTAATGATATGTTGGTGGTACGGTTGTAGTACCAAGAGTTGAGTTTTTCTAGCGTGAGGAATTTTACGTCTAACTTTTGTTAACGATTTAGGATTCGGCAGAATCTGTCGGCACATATGTCTCTGACCTGCAGAATGATTGTGAACCTTGTTTGTATCGAGATGATTTGAGTAAAGATATTAGATTGATGGTTCGATATAGTGACTATATCCAGAATGTGATAGTTTGAAACTCAAGTGAACCGGGTCTTCAAACAACACCAGAACAACGTTAACCCTATGAATTAGTATAGTGTCATTCCATTGTTTTGGAAACTCTGTCATTTTATATGGTTAGAGGTTTACCAGTCTGCAGATTATACTGGTAAAATCGGTGGTTTAGGTGTTAGAACTGTGATACTAGGTTGTGGTATTTAACACTGCATCGTACAACTATTCGCGGTGATGTTCATGGATTATCTATCTATAGTTAACAAGATCAATATGAGCACATAAAATGTATACGGTATCAAATATTTGCCCTTGAACCAAGACTGCTGTATATAGTTACTACTGGACATAGCTGTCGATTCCCATAACATCCTGTTAGGTGAACAACAACCGTTTCAATGACGACATTAAAGTACCTAAATATAACTGAACACATCCAAGAAATCGTCATCTCCATCATGTGTATCAGAGTGATCTTCTGATCGTGATCTATTGATCCTCTGTATACTACTCTCCGTTGACTCCACCAATGACGACAAACCTACCATATGTGTATTAAATCAGAGACTTCTCACTCGGCAGTTTCACGAGGAGCGTGGCGATCGCAACCGGAATAGGAAGCCAATATTTTGATGATATTCAGGGGATCGGTTGGACTCTGCAGATCTCATGTACATGTACTAATTTGGCGCTCAGGGGAAATGACTGAACGGAACAGAAGTCAACACTGAAGGATAGCGAGGGGTAGTGGTAATGGTAATGGTAATGACGGCAGACTTAGCAGTAGCAGTAGCAGTAGTAGCAGTAGTAGCAGACGTAGCAGACGTATCAGTAGCAGTAGTAGCAGCAACAACAGTAGTAGTAGCAAATGAAACCATTACTCATAAACCTTAAGATACGGCAGGGAGGTATACAAAATACGAGGCGCCTCGAGATTCATGCGGTTTCGGCTCATTTGCTTCTATGGTCTGATCTACCCAACAAGCTTTGATTCCTCTGAAGCATTCAAGTATAGCATACCATTAGCATAGCATTAAAGCATGAAAGCAGATGCATAGAGATAACAGTATAAAATATGAATGCACTGAGGGCCGGAACGCTAACCGGTTAAAACTGTACATTTGTACGCTATTATTATGGTTATGGTCAATACATGAAACAATTAGGCATCTTCCTTTTAATGCCTATCTGGTTTATTACTAGGTACTGTCAGTGGCCGACGCGGTTGGTTGGTAGATCCAGTCGGTGACTTTAGATGCCGCCTGCCGGTCGGCGTCGATAGTGAAACTGAATAACTATAACTGGCCTAATCACTCCAATTCAATGCCACCCGAGCTAACAACTTGCCTCAATCTTTCGTATAAGATTATCTCTCAAATTATTCGCTAACCTAACAATACAGCTGAGTAACGAGCAAAAGCTTCAAGCCCAGTACGCGGGCTGAAAAGAAGCATTAGGCAGATGCGACGGCATATCCGGCGGGAAAAGTCGACACGGCTGGCCCTAAAGTTTCACCACCATAAATGTGCTACGGCTGCTACGCCAGTATCACCCCCAGCCATCTACGCTGACAGCAGTAACTCCTGGAACCTGCAAAGTGGGATATCCCTGAACATGACATTAGGGCCTTTCACTGGGCACGCGTAGCTTTCATATCTTGTGACGATTCATTCATCCATAGCTCTTAGTAGCAAGCGACGATACGGGCTCGATTGATCATACACTTGTGGTATTGGCTTCTTTTGAAGAATCAGTTCATTGCTGGTGAGTGGTTCAGCATCGGACATGCTCGTGGGATCGCCTGCTAACATTTGTCTCCAGCACACGCAACCAACCCCGAACACGGCTCCCGGTGTGATTTCCAGCCATTGAGACATTCAGAGGCGACGATTGTAAGTGTTTTTGTGGACCTGGTGGTGCCTCCGGCGGCTGGGCGCTGCCCAGACCCGTTGCTCCGCTTCGCGGAGATATGATAGATGTGGTTCCCAGCTACGAGCGCAGCGAGCCACGGGTCTGGGCAGCGCCCAGCCGCCGGAGGCGTTGCCCCCCTCTCTGTCTACAACTTCCCCGTATACTAACACTGGTACCAGCTAGGATATGGTAGGCCGACGGCCTTCACAGCAATCGGTTGCCTCGGACGATGGTGTTAGTGGTAGCACCAGTAGTGGTGGTGTTGGTGGGACGGTAGGAGGAGCAGCCAGTAAGATGGCGGCGTCGTTCAAATACCTATCGAAGAGCGCTTCATCGGGCCATAGTCAGAATAAAGACCATCGCCCTTCTCAGATAAGCACCTCGAGTAGTAGCAGCGGATCTACCCAGGGGAGCGCCAGCACAACGACGCCGGCCAGCATGCATCTTCAGCCCAGCTCCACTAATAATTCTGTGATATCGTCGATCCCATATGAGTCCATATCGACGAAATCCAAGTCTCCCATCCCTGTGACCTATCTCCAATCCAACAACGACTCACGGAGGTCGGCAATGGCAGCCAGCAGCAGCAGCAGTGGAGGTGAGTTTGCTCCCGCCACCCTCATCAGTGGACCCATTCCGCCGCTGCCTGTGAATAGAATGCATAATCAAGGAAGCAGTCCGTCCATCGTGGGTAGCAACAGTGGTCCTTCATCGTCATCGCTTGCAAATGGCAATAGCTATAGTAATAGCAATAGTGCGAGCTCTGGAAGTCAAACGCCAGGTCTGCCGATACCTCCACCGCCATCATCTGCTTCGTCATTCTACCAACTATCGCCGGTCATGTCCAACAGCTCGACGTTTTCCATCTCTTCTTCGCATGTCAGCGTGGGTGGCGGCAATCATAATCAACATTATCACCAGCCCATGAATCCTCCTCGCCAGAGAGTCGGCACTGCTGATGCCCGAAATAACAGTCATCGACATTCACGGAGTGGAGATGTCCACCAGCTTCAGTACAATACGACCGGATCTCGAAACTCAAGCTACTCGATTGATGACGATTCCATGTCGATCCGGTCCACAAAAACATCGAAATCAAGCATATTCAATATGAAAGGGCATGATTTCAGCATAGACAAACAGCCTAGTGAGGAGGAGATTAAGAGACTATTTTTAGAGCTCATGGTGAGTCGCATATGCCCCTGATAACAAAAAGCAGAAACTAACGAACTATATAAGACTAAACGAGATTTCAAGAGTCTGCCAGATGTAGCCAAACAGCAAATGTTGGCATATAATGCAGATAAAAAATGGCTGCTGATACAACAAGATGCATTATCACAGCAAAATAGTGCCAAAAAACGAGGCAAACGGATCCTGGCCAAGCAAGAAGAAAAAACTCCCGAGTGGTATGTGCGCAAGATTATGGATAATTCGATTTCTGCAAAAGAATTGGAGATTCTCACAGTGTCTCTTCGGACCGAACAAGTAGGCTGGGTAAAGGAATTTCTAAACGCCCAGGGTCAAGTAGCACTATCAACTGTGTTATCTCATATCAATCAACGATCAGGACATCTGAATGATGAACTGTTGGATCGTGAGTTTGATTTGATCAAATGTCTAAAGGCATTGGTCAATTTCACAGATGGCGCCAATGATGCATTAAAGACTCCAATATGTTGTAGTCTAGTAGTACAGAGCTTGATCTCTCCAAGGTTAAGCACTCGTAAACTAGTAACAGACTTGTTGGTATTTTTTATCACTTGGGATGATTATAAAGGTCATGGCCATGTTATATCTGCTATGGATCAGATGAAAGGCCATATTGGAGATACTGGCAGATTTGAAACCTGGTTAAAAGTAGTTGAGAGCACCTTGGACGGTAGAGGCAAAATGGGTTCAATGGTAGGTGCAAGTGAAGAACTCAGAACTGGAGGTGTAGGCATAGAAAGTTTATTGATGGATTATGGATTGTCTACAATGATTCTCGTCAATGGTATTGTAGATGGAGCCAGAGATGTTCGAGTTCGAATACATATCCGTTCCCAGTTAAAAGCATCGGGTTTACCAAGGATAGCAGCCAAGTTACAGCAATTACACGATGATAGTATTGACGAATATATCCGCAAATATGATGAGCAGGCTGCATTGGATTATGAAGACTTGTTGAGCATTGAAAGAGAAGAAGATATAAAAGATATGGAAGATCCCGTAGAGATCTCAAAAGAAATATGGTCTCGAGTAAAAGGAACAAATGCTGAAGCTTTCTTTTTGAGTGCTATGCAACATTTTATGCTCGTCCGTGAGGATCCTAGTGATGACGGGGCAAAAATGTTTCAATTAGTGGATGCTCTACTATCACATGTTGTAATGGATCGAATATCTCCCGATGTTGATTTAAGAAATGTTCTCAATTTCTCAGTACAGCATATTCTTGGTAGGCTTCAAACAGATGATCAGGCTCGTCGAGCATATTTAGAAGCCAAGGAAGCCATGAAGGAAGCCGAGGAAGCGAGAATAGAGCGAGATCGGATTCAGCAGCTGGCCAATTTGGGGGCTGATGGATTAGTTGGTCGCCTACAGAAACAGCTGGACGAGCAAGCTGAAATGTTACAGTTACAAAGGAGAGTTAATGAAGGACTCCAACAAGATCTCGATGAATTAAAACAGAGCCATGTCATAGATTTACAGAATCAAGAGTTGGAAATTCGTGAGCTATATTTAATGCTTAAAGAGCAGAACAGAAATCAAAATGACCAAAACGTTCACAGCGCCACCAGTAATAATAACAATGCTAATAGTCCTCAGCTCGGACAGGGAATCCTTGATCGAGAACAATTAGCTCGTAAACTTGAAGCTCAGCTTGCGCGCAAGAAAACTGAATACAAATTAGAAGGCAAGGCATGGGAGTTGGAGCCGAGCCCAAGGCTAAGAGAGCTCCGGGACCGAATGGAAGCTTTACAAATGACAGCTAGAGAATTGGAGTTTGACTTTCAACAAGATGACCCCAAACTGCAAGATATTGACGAAGACAAGAAATTCAACGAGTTTGCCAATGGCATTAGTGGTGCTACTCGTGCTGAGTTATATGAACAGAGAATGCTTCGCGTTAAACAGCTTGAAGAGCTTCAGTTGAAATCAAACGATGTTGTAAAATATGTTGGTGATTCTGCAGATGATCATTCTTCACATGATTTCAGTTTTGAGCCTGTTACCGAGAAAGCTAGACTGGTTGTTGTTGGTAAAGCAAATGGAAGTGCTAACGTTCCATCTCATCAAGCTCGGCAGGTTGCTCGACCGGCAGGATTTTTATCTGATTTATCAAATAAGATATCCGACCGACGTGAAGCTGATACGGAACTTGAATCAGCCGCCGAAGAAAATAAGTTGACAGTTACTGGTCCTCCATTACCCCCTTCCAGTGATAATAATGGATCAGCAAAGCCATCTTCTGCGTCTCGTCTTGAGTTCACAGGCCCACCTCCGCCCGCTCCGCCTCCACTTCCACCACTATTATCAGGACTAACAGATGCTCCACCTGTTCTACCTCCTCTTGGGTTTTCAGAGTCATCTTCACAGGCGTTATCATCGCCTCCTCACCCTGATTCCTCATCAACTCCAATTCCAGCTCCAGTTTCAGGGTTTACAGGGGCCCCTCCTCCGCCTCCACCACCACCTCCCCCTCCCCCTCCTCCACTTGCTTCTAATGGTAGTGGCTTTAGTGGTGGTCCTCCACCGCCTCCACCACCTCCTCCACCTCCACCTGGATTTGGTTTATCTGCTGTTCCACTGGTACCGCTGCCTCCAAAAGGATTTCTTGGAACTCCTCCTCCACCACCTCCTCCAGCTCCTGGTACTCCTTTCGGGTTTTCAAATACTGCATCTCCAACACCACCACCATTGCCACCATCTGGAACAGGTACTCCCTCACCTGCCTCGTCGACACCTGTTATCCCACAGACACCACAGTTCAATATGCCCATACGCCCTAAAAGACGTCTTAAACAAATGCATTGGGAGAAGCTGGATAAAGTTGATCATACCGTTTGGGCTGTTGCTAATGAAAATACCCTTGCTGATGCTCTGTATAAAAATGGCATTTTCGATGAGGTGGAAAAGATCTTTGCCGCTAAAGAGATCAAAAGAGTCATGGGTAAGAAGAAAGACAAAGAAGACAAAATCTCTTTTCTGGCTCGAGACCTATCTCAGCAGTTTGGCATCAACTTACATATGTTTTCTTCACTGTCTGTTGAAGAGCTAGTGTTGAAAGTACTCTCATGTGATCCAGAAGTGGTTCAGAATACAAATGTACTGGACTTTTTATCCAAACCAGAACTAGTAGAAGTAACTATAAACCTGGCCAAAAACTTCCAACCGTATAGTACTGATTGGACGCGAACAGACGATGATAATGTTCGAAAAGAACCGGAAAAAGATCCTAGTGAATTAGATCGCAGTGACCAGATCTATTTGGAGTTATGCTATAATCTTCAGCACTATTGGAAGTCACGTATTAGGGCGTTAATAGTTGTATCAACATATGAGCGCGAGTATAATGATCTAGTGGTGAAATTACGCCTCATAGACTCTGCTAGTGATGCAGTACGTAACTCTAGTCGTTTGCGAGACGTCTTGGAAATCATCCTTGCTGTTGGTAATTATATGAATGATCATTCTAAGCAAGCGAGTGGATTCAAGCTGGGTACTTTACAACGATTGGCTTTTACAAAAGACGACAAGAATACCATGACCTTTTTACACTATGTGGAAAAAATTGTCCGCTCGTCGTTTCCAGATTTGGAGCAGTTTTGTACTGATTTAAAGGACGCTATTGCGGTGGCTAAACTGTCCATAGAACAGGTCCGTACAGACTGCCAGGACTTTATGCAGATGATCAAGAATGTTCAAACTTCGATTGATATTGGAAATTTAAGCGACCCCACCAAGTTTCATCCTAAAGATAAGATCTTGAATACAGTTTTGTCTGTTTTGCCTGAAGCCCGTAAGAAGCGAGAATTTCTTGGAGACCAACTTAAAACAACAATGTCTGAATTTGAAAAGCTCATGAGATATTTTGGTGAAGATCCAAGCGATAGTGGATCGGTTGGCTCGTTTTTTGGCAAGTTTGCTTCGTTTGTAAGCGAATACCAAAAGGCGAAGCAGGAAAATATTCTTCGTGAGCAAGAAACTCGTGCCTATGAAGCAAGAAAGAAGTTACAAGAGGCACCTAAGAAGGCCGCACAATTGGAAGCGGGAAACCTTGGCCATGGCGCATCACCAAATGGTGCAGCCTCTTCGAATTCTGTCATGGACTCATTGTTAGAACGATTGAAGGCAGCTGGGCCCACAGGAAATAGTCGTACTGCGCGAAGACGGGCTTATGCAAGAAAGAATCAGACTGGCAGAGGATTGTTATTATCAAGCGGCTCTAGGAATGAAGATCATTCAGCTAATGGCGATTCTGGATCCAAAAACGATGATGAACCATCATCATCATCTTCCAATAAACATGTTACTATTGATGAAGAATCACATACTCCTACCGAAGAAACATCAACGAGTAGTGGCAATGAAGGAAATGAGCCATTGACACCGACTAGTCCTGCGAGAACATTGCCACGGCCACTGCCTACAATTGTCGATAACGAGGTTGAAATTGAATTGGAACGATCTGACACAACGGCATCAGAATCGGCCTTACCATCGTCTTCTTCATTTAGTGGTGTTAGTGGCAGCGAAGATGTTGATGATGTTGGGGGTCGAGCAAGAAAATTGCTGCTTGAGCTAAGGAGTGGTAATACAGAATATGGAATTCGAAGCTCAGGAAGTCTTGGAGCAGGAGCCACCTCTAGCCGACTGGCGGAAAGACGAGCTCGTAAAGCACAACATTTGCAGAATCGATCTGAAAACACCTTTCGATCCATTTCATCGTTATCAAGTAGTCCTACGAAAGAAACATCCGAAGATGGCCCTACCGAGCCCGGTGCAGAAAATGCTGTCGTAAATAGTTCTGAAGGTGATTCTCGTAATGATAAAGAGATAGACACGTCGAAAGACTCGTCAAAAGACTCGTCGAAAGACACGTCTGATGGCATCGCATTGGACCCTGCACCCCAATCACCACCTAAAGATGGTCCAGAAATAATCCATGAATCCCCAAAAGAAGATATAGTCGAAATCGACTAGTAAAATAATTATGACGATAATGAATAATGATTTTATTATTATATAAATTAAATTAATTAATGCCTCTCGGGAACTTTGTCATTAGGCAGTTTCAATGTATCTAGTGACTTCCCAATTGGTGACGGCATCGTTCCAGAGATCGATCTCTTCAAAGCGGGTGCCGGCAAAATGGTCGACAAATTCATCGCCAAGGACTTCTCTAGCCAAACTGGTTGGAGCCGAGAATCTGCGGGTCGCTTCAAGAAGTGAACGAGGAAGCTTCTCAAATCCTTCTGTGGTGGTGACTTCTTTCGACATGGGTGGAATGGTCAGTTTGAGATTCTTTTCAATGCCTCGCAATCCAAGAGCAAGGATGGCAGCCATGGCGTAATGAGTGTGCACGTCTGCTCCAGGAGTCCGGATCTCGAGACGAGTACTCTTGGAAGAAGGTTCTGGTGGCGAGATAAGACGAACAGAAGCGATTCGGTGCTCTAATCCCCAGCTCACCGAAACCGGGGCCCAGAAATTCTCCACCAATCTCTTATATGAGTTGATGTTAGGTGCCAATAAAGGCATGATGTCTGCCAAGCCATCCAAAACACCAGCTAAAAACGATTGACCAAGATCACTAAAGTAAACTGCATCCGGCCATTTCGCATTGGTATCTGGACTATCTCTAGAAAATAGATTCTTGCCACTATGAACGTCCACTAGGGATAAATGGATATGCCCCGAGTTACCTGGCAAGCCTTGAGTGGGTTTGGCCATAAAACAAGGGAGAATTCCATATTTAGGAGCAATTGATTTGCACACCAGTTTAAACAGGGCCGCTTTATCTGCCATGTCTACAGCGGATCCATAGGCAATGGCCGCTTCAAACACTCCTGGGCCTGTCTCGGTATGCCAACCTTCTAGTTCGACATTGAAATCTCGACAGGTATTAAGAACATCATAGTAATATTCTTGATTGAGTACAGGTCTCTGAACAGAGTATCCAAACATTCCTGGAGTTATCGGGGTTAGATCCACTCCCTTTTTGTCATGAACTGATTGAGCGGTTTCTTTATATTGAAAAAACTCGAGCTCGGCTCCTGCAGTGGGGATTGCATTGAGCTCAGCTTTGTATTTGTCGGAAATGCCTTTCAACAAAGATCTTGGACAAGGAGCAATTGGTTTCCTGGTCTCGGAATCATAAAACTCCACCAGGAAAAATGGCATTCCGTTTTCCCATGGAATGCGTCGGAAACTCTTGATATCGATTTTCGCATTGAGATCTCGATATCCATTACCAGCATTGGATACTTTGAGTTCCTTGTTATAGGTTCTATCATGCATATCCCATCCAAAGATGACACTTTTCGTTGTTAGAAGATGATCTGGGTCACCACAACCACTCACTACCACTATCACCACCACTATCACCACCACTACCACTATCATCACTAACCACCACTAACCACCACTACCAACCACAATCACCACCACCACTAACCACCACCACTATCACCACTCACTATCACCACCACCACTCACTATCACCACCACCACTCACCTACAAAACCCAAATCCCTCTTCTATAACACTCAAAAACTTCTTTTTCGAGATGATCTTGCCTCGCACAATGCCATCCGCATCTACTCCAGCCACTTTCACGGCCTGATCGTTTTCAAGCGTACGTGCCAGATCCTCTTTAATTGATGACATTGTCGTATCTCTTCTACTCGTTCAACCGTCGTCTATACAGTCTTTATCCTAGTTTCTATCAATGTGCTAATCTAATAATAACTGCGTCAAAGTGAGATATGCGGAGTAGAGAGTAGCGTAACGTAACATACGTCAGTTTCCACCAGCATACATGTATCTAAATCAAAACTACAGAACCCCTGATCTGTCTCACAGAGCATCTTCCACGCACCATGAGCTGGTTGACATGCCTCCGGCGGCTGGGCTCTGCCCAGACCCGTTGGCTCTGCTAAAGCAGAGTCACCGCCTCCAGGTATCTCTGCTGGTTAAATGCTCCACCTTCTCCTGATCTTATCGCGGGTATCAATCGACTATCAATTGACCCGGGCCTACAACTGCTTCCTTTGACTATATCTGGCTATCTACCACACGATCCGTGTCTGTCCACCTGAAGATCTATCATCACTCTGATTAAGCCTTCCTTATTGGGAGAACTCAAACTCCCAATAAGCGGGACTGTGGACCTGGTCTATCTCATCTACACTGATAGCCGCTTGGATGGGCTACCACTATCGTGACTGAAGAAGACCCATCACGAGCCAGTCTCTTTCTCCAACTATCGGTTGCAATTGAGCCAATTGAACTTCCTTCGTCACACCAACCTTACACTCGCACTCGCTCTCGCATACCCATTCATCTCCACATCAATAAAATACAATGGTGGGCCGTCTCGAGGGTAAAAACGCCATCATCACTGGCGCCGCTGGGTACGTGCTACTGGGCGCTGCCCAGACCCGTGGCTCCGCTTCGCGGAGTGCTAGGACCGTATAGTGTGGGCTCTCTCTCTGTATACGATCCCAGCACTCCGCGAAGCGGAGCCACGGGTCTGGGCAGCGCCCAGCCGCCGGAGGCAGAACCCCCTCCCCCCTGAGCCAGACAACTAACAGTTTAGCGGCATTGGACTTGAGTCTGCTGTCCAGTTCGCACTGGAGGGCGCCAACGTGCTTCTTTCGGATATTAATGAGAAGGGGCTGGAGCAGGCGGTTGGCCTGGTCAAGAAGGCAGTGGGCGCGGAGGTAGCGTCGGCCGTGAAGATTGAGTTTTTAAAGGCAGATGTTTCAAAGGAGAACGACGTCAGTGGGCTTGTGGACTATGTGGAGTCGTGGGGAGGCGTGGACATCATGTTCAACAATGCTGGCATCATGCATCCAAAGGACGACGGGGTTCTGAACACTGAAGATGCGATCTGGGACTTGACACAGAACATTAATGTCAAGGGCGTGTTCTACGGATGTAAGCATGCGGTGAGGTCGATGCTGGCCAACAAGAAAAAGGGCTCCATCATCAACACGGGCTCATTTGTGGGCCTCATGGGTGCAGCCACTCCTCAGATCGCCTATACGGCATCCAAGGGAGCGGTGCTCGCTATGAGCCGGGAACTGGCTGTGTGCTATGCTCAATCAGGTATCCGGGTCAATTCGTTGTGCCCAGGGCCTCTTAATACTCCTCTTCTTCAGGCGTTTTTGGACACTGAGGAGAAAAAGACCCGTCGTACTGTGCACCTGCCAATGGGCCGATTTGGTGAGGCCATTGAACAAGCTAAAGCAGCTGTGTTTTTGGCTTCGGATGATTCATCTTATGTGACTGGCCAGGACTTTCTTGTTGACGGTGGTCTTACTCGTGCCTATGTCACTGGGATCCCTCCTGCCTCTGGTGTTCCCAGCGGGCCTGAAAACGTGCTTTTTGGCAAATAATTCAACTAAACTACATAATTAATAAAGTCATTGATATAACGAATTGGTGGTGACCGTCATTGACATAACGAATTGGTGGTGACCGTCATTGACATAACGAATTGGTGGTGACCGTCATTGATATAACGAATTATTGGTGACCGATGATTCTTTTTGGCACATAGGGCTCGTCAATATAAGCGATCTCCTCATCGGAAAGCTTCAAATGAAGAGCAGCAAGTGCATCATCAATACGAGAAGGTTTGCTGAAACCTACAATGGGAAGAGTACCTTTAGCAAGAGCCCAGGCAATAGCAACAGTGGCCATGGTGGTGTTGTGTTTCTTTGCCAACTCTTCAACTCGCAAGATCGTGGTCTGATCGGCTTCCGAAACGCCAAAAGCCTTGTTTGGGTTATTGGCTTCTTTTTGACCTCTGGCAGTAGTGCCGAGATCTTTAATAGGACGGGTCAAAACACCTGCAGCAACTGGTCCCCAAGGAATAAGTGCCACTCCTGTGGATTTACAATAGGGAATGACTTCACGCTCTTCTTCACGATAAATTGCTGAGTAGTGGTTTTGCATGGAGATGAATTTGGTCCAACCATGTTTTTCAGCAGCGTTTTGAAGAGACGCAAATTGATAGGCAAACATAGATGAAGCACCAATGTATCGAACATCGCCGCCCTTGATAACATCATGGAGAGCTTCCATAGTTTCTTCTACAGGAGTGTCTTTATCGAAACGATGGATTTGAAGAACATCAATATACGTCCCCAAACGCTTGACAGACGCAGCAACTGAGTCGAAAATGTGCTTGCGTGATAATCCATGTCTATTTATCCTGTTGATATCACCGACACCGGAATCTGAAATCTCAGGATCATGAACAAATCCAAACACCTTGGTAAGAATCACCACCGTAGAACGAGGAATCTTGTATTTTTCCAAAAATTTGCCAATTAGGATTTCCGAAGCACCATTAGAATATACATTGGCGGTATCCCAAGTTCTAAGACCAACATCGTAAGCTTTTTTGAGAATTGCAAATACCTCTTCTTCATCTTCAATGACCCAATCGTTCCATGCCTTGGAACCAATACTCATACCACCAAGAATGATTTTAGAGACTGATTTGTTAATCCTCCATCTGCTTCTTTGCTTTATTTGCTTCATTTCCTTCCATTACTTACCCTTGAGGCCGCTATTTCCCAAAGTGCTAAATTCAATTGACATTTTGCTTCTAATTTACTACTATTACTACTATTACTACTATTACTAGTGATAAAATAATTGGAATATTGCGAGTGGAGGTTCCTTTATATATTTGGTTGGCGTTTATGGCTTTATGGCATTATGGGCTGCATACAACCCCGAATTGATAGTCCGTCGGAGTTTATCAGGGGAGCATGTCGTTATCACCACTGTTAATATCTCATAGGTGCCGTTTCAGGTGCCGTTTCAAGGGCCGTTCAAGGACGCCGCTTCAAGGACGCCGTTTCAAAGGTGCCATGTTGATTCGCGTGGGGTGATGCTCACCTACGACGTGGGCCTGTCGTATCGGGGAAGGATTTATCATTTGAAAGCTTCTACCCCGCAGCTTCCCGATGCAATGATGACGTATTCCATTATTCATAGCTAATCTCAGTTATATTAATAAAAAAGACAGAAAAAAGGACGTGGATGGGGGCTGGATGCCCTACCCCCACTCGAATCGATATGTATGATAGGCATGTCTGATTGAAGCATCGATGCACATGGCAAGCACGGTAAAATAGACGGAAAAAAGAACTGGATCTCAGGAGATGGATAAACAGAGCTAAGAAAGGGTGAGAATGTCAGCATATACTAGAAAAGGATAGTGAGTATTCTAAGGATAGCGAGAATTATATTAGTTTAGTTTGACTGGTGGATACATAAAGATCATATAAGCTTCACTTGATTTATCTTTCTAACTATTTGATAGCCAGTGACAACTAATTGATGGCCAGTGACAACTAATTGATAGCCATTGACAACTAATTGATAACAGTGACAACTAATTGATAACAGTGACAACTAATAGCAAGACTCATACTTGTGCTCAGTGAGCCGCTCTAGTAGTATCAATAATAGAAATTGAGCTAGAATTGATACACCAATTAAACGAGTTAACATGACTATTATATCTGGGTCAATAACTAAACAGAGACGCAGGGACCTCCAGCAGAATCCACTTCTTCGTCGCGTACCCTAACCACTATCAGAATGCGGATATCAGCATTTTATGATTGTTTAAAACGATATCTACTTCCTACGATAGCCCACTTCACCGCCTGCTTCATGGCTTATGGCAAATGATGGCCTGAGAGGAATAGACACCCTGAAACACTTTTGTTCTCCTGATTAGAGTTGTATATACATGAGAAACAGTTTGTTCTGTGGTTGGCGTGTCAAACATGACAAAACTTCTGAGCTTGCCACCTTTAGGTACATCAAAGAGTGAGCAGCACCAGCCTACGGATCATGTGTATACATATGGATTGATCAATCCTTTTCTGAATACGGTGTTTGCTCGAACAGGGAAAACTGGTGGTAGTGGTGGTAGTGGTGTTCCTATTTCAAGCAAGTTAAAAGAATTACGCCATAGTCTATCGGCTTCAAATAGTTATACATTTGTGGTTCCCAGTACCAGAGTATTGGAATGGTCAGTCGATAAGGATACATTATTACCGTATCGAGATGTGTTTTTACAAGATGAATGCTTATTATCTCATATTATACAAGTTCCACAATCATCAAGAAATAACCAACGAGCGAGATATTATCCAACCGTCAATGGAAAGACAGTGATTATCAAGGATGGATTTGTTCATACTCACAAAGGTTTTAACAAATATGTTCGATCAGGAATAGTTCGAGAATATATTTTCTATCCAGCATGCGATTTCTTGCCTAGCACTGCTCAATTTCTGGTGTACGAGGTCGAGGTTCCTTTGGTAGGTACGCCCATTCCTAGCATGGAAGTGAGCGCTACTGTATCATCAAAATATGAATTAGCCATGCCAGTAAAGGCCAACAATGCTAATGGTATAGAGCCCAATTCTGAAAACATGACTACCCCTGCAGATCTGGAACGAATGCTATCGGCCTATACTCTACTTAATAGACAAGTTTTAGGACCTCTATTAACTCTTATTGAGGACTTTGATTGTTCATCCTGTAGTTCGGAGGATGAGTTATTATCAATGTTTGATTCGGTGACCGAAGAGTCGATGCAGGTGTTTAAACAAGGAGATGCTTCTTCTATCCAGGCAATGGCTAGAGACAACGATCTAACTGGCGACGATATTACTGATAGTATCTATCGATTTGTTGAAACTGGTCTAAGTGATCAGATCTGGAATAAACTCATTGAGATACGGGAAGAAGCAGATTCCAGATTGACCTCTGTCATTAATACTATCAAGTATATTGACATTTCTCAGATCGGCCTTCCTGACAATTTCACAACTAAAGAACTGTTTTCATTAGATAAAAAAGTTTGGAACGCCACCAAAGAGTTAGGAAAGTTGAGTACTTTATCTTCTGCTGAAGATAAAATCGATGTCATATTATCAGTTATTCATCTTCTAAGCAGTACAGATTATTTCCTGGCTCAAGAAACCAAAGACGTGGATAATGTCTCCACTAATGGTAATAGTACTAGCATCACTAATGATACGAAAACTCCCGGAAAACAAAAACAGACTGCCTCTTCTTCATCACCCAATATCAATGCCGATGTGTTAGTTAGTCTACTGTTGGTAGTAGTTTGCCGTTCTGGCCTTACTCACCTGGATACGGACTTGTTTTATGTTCGCAATTTCTCCTACCGAGATTCCGAATCCGGGCAACTTGGATACGCCTTACTAACGCTAGAAGGGGTGATTTTCCACATATCTCACGAAAGCCAAACAATCTCCCCATTATCAGACATGAATTGCCAGCTATGGCAGCTTATAAAGGCCGGCGCGGATCCTTCAGTCCACCTGCGTACTCTTTGTAAAGAGAATCCTTTTTGGCAGTCTATTGTTCGAAGTAGATCGCCTTCTGGTGAATCGAATCTGATGCTGGCCATTCAGTACAAAAACCTTGAAGCATTTCGAGCTCTTCTTAAATTAGAAGACAACTCACAAGGAACTACTTCGTTAAAAGTATTTTCCGACGAATATTTATTGAACGATTCTTCAGATAACGGAACGACCCTATTGATGGCTGCCATGCACACTGAGGATAAATCAGTGATATCTGAAGTGCTCGATCTACTCATGTCTTTTAATGTATCAAAACTCAAGCAATATCTATCACTTTCTGATAGCTGGAGTCGGTCGGTAGGTCACTACTTTTTCCATGCTCCTTGGCTGATTGAAAAAATCGGACATTTGATATCCTGGGAACAGAGAGATCAGAACGGACAAACTCCGCTGTTCGCATTATGTAGAAGTTATGACCACAGTGATTACGGTTATCTCATGGCATGTGGCTTCAAGGCTTGGAGTGAAAGTGTCTCTTCACAACGCCCTGGAGAACGTCCAAGTATTCTTGATCATATTGATAGTAAAGCAAATACTCTGTTACACATTGTCAAAGATAGGCATGCGGTTGAAGAGGTACTGAAGTACGACGTTGATGTCAACTGGCCCAATGAAAAGGGACTGACACCACTAATGGTTTACAGCAAGTATTCACGCCTCAGTGCGATATTGTCACTATCTGAAGAGCCATTAATTGACCTCGATAGGACAGATTATAGAGGTTTAAATGCACTAGATCTAGCCAAAGAGATTCAGACTTTAACTATTTTGGATGGTGAGTATACATAGAACCCAGAAGGCCCGGGAATAAAAACTAACTGGACAGAAATTATGGCATTTTCGAAAAAACCCATTGACGGCAGAGTTACACTGGTTACTAGGGTGTCATTTATTAATGGTGAACTACATTATGTGATCAAGTCAGGAATCCCTCCTAATTCTGCTAGCATTAGTACTGTTAGAAGAACAGTAAGTGACTTTATATTCCTACATAAATGGTTATCATATGAAAGTCCCAATTCGTGGATTCCACAATTGCAATTGCCTCGAAACCCTTTCTCTGTACCAACTATGGCATCTCGACAAATAATTCACGAGATTGAAGTTCTTCTGAACACTTTTTTGAGGATTCTAATCTCTCATCCTACTTTTGGCCAGCATGAATTATTATGGGAATTTATCCTCGTTCAGGACATGTCTCAACAACAGTGTATTGATCGAAGTAGACGCAAGCTAGAAAGTCGTAAGGAGTTTCAATATGAAGATTTCACATTATATGGTGCAGGTGATTTGGAAGTAATAGAAGTGTTCTTTGATCACGCACGACAAGAAACAGGCAAGTTGGCTTCTGCATTACAGAGATTAGCGAGAATTATTGGACAACTGAGAAATAAATACGTGGATCTGGGACAGGCAGTAAAGATATTCGATCAACAGTTTTGTCATGTTGATTTTCTGAAACCGATATATGAAGGTGTACTTGAAAGAGATTACTTGTTATCTCAGAAAGTACAGGATCATACCTTGTCAGTATTCTCTCTTGATTTAACTACCACTGCAAGTACGTCGGAAGCGGTTCTATCAGCTCTTGCAAGACCTGTAGGACTTATCCAACAATTGAAGCAACAAAACCTGGCTCTTGTTCATAATAGAGCGCTTCTAGCGAAACTCAATTCCAAATCTGGGTGGCCTCTAGGCATGTTTGAAGAAAAGCGAGAGCGTGATATCGGTTCAATTCACGACAAAATATACATTGCTCAAAACGAAGTGGAGAGACTAAGCAATGATATCAAGTACGCTCATATATCGCTGGCCTCGGAATTAGGAGGATTCCATTCTTCTCAAGGAGCAGAGCTTCATCGAATAATAGAGACATTTACGAAAGGAATGATCAGGCATGAGAAAGAGCGACTCAATCATCTTGAGAGGCTGACAGCCACTTGTAAACGTTTTCACATAACCTAAGTCAGTCGTGGACCTGAGCCTGTCGGTTGTATTATTATTTCGGCAGCTGGATCTGCTTTAAAGTATATATAAAAATAGATCTTATGTCATGGTCCAGGCAGCGCCCAGTCATTCACTCATTGCGGTACGTCCCACTAACCGTTGTTGATGTTATAGAAGCCTCAGAGTTTTAAATTTGTGAATGATATGTTCTACACTGAATGGTTGCGATAACCCTATAATTAATTCTATTGAGACGATCTCGAAAGATGTCTGACCCAGAATTGCGGGAACCGAACCAAATTTTTCAGATTTGCAGAATTTATAAACTTCATCAATGGCAACAACAACAACAACAGCGGGTGGTCTGTCAGGGGTCATTAAGTCTCATTTTACCATCATAAGAGAATATATAGAAAACAATGCATTAGAACCAACATCTATTCGTGTTCGGTACCGGCACCAGCACCAGCACCAGCACCAGCACCAGCACCAGCACCAGATCCAGCACCGCCAAGGAAAGATCTTGCAAGATCCTGTAACGATGGATCTCCCATAATCTCGCTCATGCTAGGCATTTGTCCAGACTGGGCCCTATCACGCATTCTTTGAAGAGTGGGGTTGCTCATAAGTCCAGAAAGAGCAGATGGGTTTGACATGAGATTCTGGGCCATCTGGCTAATCGTGGGGTCGCTCATGAGTTGACTGAGATTAGGCATACCTCCACCTCCACCACCAAACATATTTCCAAGAGCAGAAAGGTCGGGGAGTCCACCAGTACCTGTACCAGCAGATGCAGAAGCAGATGCCGAGGATGAAGCATCAGGACCGGATCTTGCAGTAGCAGCGGCGGCAGTCGAATCCGAACCATCAGCCGATCCGCCAGGAACAGCAGCTTCAAGTTCTTCCTGAACTCTGAATTTTGCAGTCTCATAGCCCTTTCTCATACCATCACTTGGAGAGTCGCCTTCGCTTTTGATACCTTGTTCATAAGCATCCATAGCACCTTGAGCATCTCCCATACTGTATAAAGCAAGTCCTAGACGAGAATAAGCCTTGGAATAAGTAGGATCCAATTCAATGGCTTTTCTAGCATCTTCAGCGGCTTCAGTCGACTTTCGTAAAGAACTATAGGCAGCTGATCTATTGGAAAAGTACACGGCATTGTTGGGGTTTTTAGAAATAGCCTTTGTATATGAATTAACGGCGTCGTCGTATTTGTGCTGAGCCATGGATCTATTTCCTTCGACTTTGAGTTTTTCAGCTTCTTTTTTGTCATCTTCTGAAACTTCTAACGAGGATGACGCCTTGGTAGGCTTTGTAGGTGGTGGTGAGGAAGAAGAAGAAGAAGAAGCAGCAGCAGCAGCAGCTACACCTCCAGGAGCTGTTTTAATACTGGTGGTGGCACTCACACCAGATTGAAACTTTTCAAGTATTGACGTTAAAGATTCATCACCAAGTAATTTGTCTTTTTCATCCAGAGTTACATTGAAAACATCAGAGATACACTCTAAAGCCACTTGAACAGAGTCGACATCATCTGAAGAAACTGTACCATTTGAAATGGAGCTGGTCAGGAAATCCAAGATTCCTACCGCTACGGCCTTGTTTGTTTTACTTGACACCATTTTAAAGAGATCAGATCCAGTGGTGTGTTTGAGGAAAGGTAAGCAGTGAGTGCAAGAGTGGCTCTTTTATAGGGCCACATTTGCACATGCTTCTGAATAGTTCTATCGGGATAGACGATTAGGGTTTGGGTAAGAGGGAAGTGATTGCGGCTAGGGTGACTGCTGGACCCTGTCTATCACCTATCAAATTATTACCCATATCAACAGTATATCGTGCGATCCCTGTCTTTCACCCATCAAATTATTACCCATATCAACAGTATATCGTACGATCCTTTGTATTATTTGTGCTGACAGAGAGAACTAGGATATAAAATAGCGTAACTAAGGATAGAGTAAACCAGTGAAGAAGAGCTTGATGACAGGCTGGTATTGGACGGATAGGATCCAAACTGTGAGATTCTAGTCATCATTACTCGTGAAATCTGTGGATGAACTGTTAACGGAGTCATATCTATGATTTTGGCGCAGATAATCAAAGTCTCTCTCTGTGTCACATTAACATGGAATATATGAATATATGACCAGTGACAGCACTATATAGCATATCATCAAAGGAAACCTAGTGAACACCACGAGGAACCGTGCACACTGCAATTCTAAAATAACTGAAGCCTTTCTGGTGTAGGAACTCCATTTGCATCTGTATGAACTTTTAATGCTCACCTCACTTCACAGCGCATTACCCACCAGCCTCCAGCTCTCGAGCGAAGCTCGAGCAAACGGGTCTGGGCAGAGCCCAGCTGCCAGAGGCACAACCCCCCCCCCCTGACCGGTACACGCGTGGCATGCAGAGAACCGAGTGTGGCTGGCTGCTGCATTACATCTGCAGAAATAAATTTCAGGCTCTTTCCATGAGACGCGTCGGGAGGCGCCGCGTCTGGGTTTCGTGTTTGTGGCTGCATTGTGAGTCGAGCAGCTGCAGCGGCAGCCTTTGTAGAGAAACGAGGCGTTCGAGAGTGCGAGCGTGCGAGTGTTCGAGAGAGCCAGCTTTTGAGAGTGCTCACCGCAGAGAAACTCACCAGCGGGGCCACCATGTGTAATACCGAGTGAGTGTACACTGAGCACTGTGGCAACGCCTCGTTTGTCTTGTTTGTGCCTGGTAATACCCCTTGGACTCTAAACAGGCAAAGTCAAATCTGAAACTCAAACCCCCATCTTCTGTGGCGCTAGCACTAACCCGTAACACCCCCTGGGTGCGTACCCAACTCTAAAAGGTCCCCTGCCGAACTCAGTTTTACAGATGCGGCCGGCATGACATGGCCCGCTTACCATTCCCCCTGATGGTGCCTTAAATAATTCCCCTGTGTACCCTAGAATAGGCGTGCAGGCTGCCTGTACTGCTAACAAGTCCCCCTTTTTGTAACGGCTGCTGGCTGCCTGTGGTGACGACGGGCGTACAAGTGCAAGTGTTTTTCTCCACCTGGGGCTACTTAATAGTACCACCACTTTTCATCGACCCCTATTTTCTCATTTATAGAAATTTTCGGCTTCAAGTACGTCTGGTGCAGTTTTTCTGTCAGGGACCCGGACCCCAGCACAAGAAGCCAACTAATAGGTAGTCCACCTGTATAGTTCAGCAGCTTGAGTTGTCTGTGTCGTTTGCAGTACACGACAGGCACATACGATACGTCGATATTAGCGAACGATTGTACGACTGTACGAGTGTACAACAGGTCAAGCATTACTTGTGGAACTGGAAAATCCGTTACGACACCGTTACTACAACCGTTACGACCGTTACTACATTCGCTTCTGGAACTGTTGAAGCCAGTATTCTTGGTTTGATATTTTGAATTTCGATTTCGACAGTGAAGTCAGATACGCGTAGCATTCGGCTAGGGTTTTGTCCACGCCACGATCTTTTTATTAATCTATTTTGAATAACCACATCGAGTCCAAGCCATTACGGAACCGACTCTAACGAACGACCAACATGACGGCGGTGGCCGAGCCTTCAAGAAGCCCGCTCGTCGCAGAAGATGACGAGTGTCATTCATGCAAAAGCTGTGGTCTGGTAAGTGTTATTTGGGCAGTCAGTCTGACTGTGGAGCACGAACTAACTAAATGATAGATTTTAGAAGAAGGACGGGCATTCGAGCTTGGTAAGTACCACTCACTCGCGCTCTCCCACGATCCTCCGCATCGCGGAGCAACGGGTCTGGGCAGAGCCCAGCCGCCGGAGGCAGCACCCCCTGAAGACCCAAAAACTAACTCCCCTCTGTTCAGCTGGCAGCCGTTGGCACGTAGAATGTTTCCGATGCTCGACTTGTAACCAGCAACTGGACGCAGATACCAACTTGCTAGTTCTGGGAAATGGAGACCTGATCTGTAACAACTGTTCATATCATTGTAATATTTGTCAGAAGAAGATTGAGGATCTGGCGATTCTTACAGGCGACCAGGCTTTCTGTGCCACATGTTTTGTATGTCGAAACTGTCAGAAGAAGATTAGCGATCTGAAATATGCCCGCACATCACAGGGCATATTCTGCATGTCGTGTCATGATATGATGTTGGCTCGGAAGAAGAGAAGTGCTGCGAAAAAGGCCAAAGAGGCGAAAGAAGCAAAGGAAGCAAAGGAAGCAAAAGCAGCAGCAGCGGCGGCCGCTTTAGTGGCAGAAAGCTCGGTTGAAAGCTCAGCAGTGAGCTCTTCTGTCAGCTCTGCTACTCCTCCTTCTTTTCCTCATTCCATATCGTCATCTTCTTCAATTCATAGACTAGATCAACATTCTAGAAGGCACAGTAGTCATCGACTGTCTTATGCATCATATAACAAGGATAAGACGCTGCCGTCGATTCCAGGCCAAAGTTCCAGTTCGTCTCAACCTACCTCACAGTCTGGTGGACGTCTGTCATCCAGCTCTTCATTAACCTCATTACAAGAAACGATAAATAATCATAAGCCTCTTAATCGACTGAATGGATCAAATCGAAGACCAATTTCTGCTCTCATTAGTCCAGCCTTGAACGACGAATCGCAAAATGTATCACCAGCGCCACCTGCCAGTTCAGGGGTTGGTGGAGACGAGGATTATTTCTTCTCCCAGTCTGCCGATTCGGGGTTTGTACCCATCAAGCTAGATATGTCATCAATTCCCCTAAATCCCTCGGATATTACCGGTCTCAGTTTTGCAAACTCACATGCCAAACCCCATTCTGACCGGCTGGCATCTAACGACGAACTGACTAGAAAGAGAGCGGTTATTAATAGACGCTCAGTATTCCCCACCAAATCATCTTCTTCCATCTCTAGTAGTGATACTTCTTCATTGACCAACATCACTCTAGGTGGAGGAGGCGAGACAGAAAAGCTCACAACACATACATCTGTAGAAGGATATCATGAACCGCCAAATGGTTCGTTATCTCCAAGGAATGCCATATATCTCAGTGATTCGAATCTTCCATCAAGCTGGTCTTTAGGAGAGTATACAACTGACGATACAGAAAATACTGCCACCACACCTCCGGAATTATCATCTCCAGGAGACAGTTTACCTGCTACGAGTTCCAATTCAAATTATGAGGAGGAATCCACTACTCGACAATCTCGTTCTACTCTTCGTCCAGAAACTATCATTCCTGATAGATCGATTCTACGGTCTATATCTCCTAGGCCCATGATGGGAAGAACTAATGGCGATCATAGTCCTTCATTACCGCCGTTTGCTCGTAATACTAAGAATGGCTCTGAGGCTCCAACTACCCCAAGATCCATGTCTCGCGACAATGATATTACTGTGACTCCAAGAATCTCGCTAAACCGATCTCCAGGATTATCGTCGTCTCCTCTTTCATCGTATCCAACAATTGAATCAGTATTTCCACATCTCCCCTTGGCCAATTTATCGCCACCCTCAATTAACAGTCAAAGCCATCGACGATCAATCAGTGATAGTCACCATCATTCAAAGGCCGCCTTGGCCGCCTTGGAACCATCTGCAGACATTGGATCGAATCAACATCTAGATTCGGTACTAATACCTCCATCTAATGTCGAAACTCTAACAAGAGAACTCATAGAGGCGAATAAACGGATTGCTGAGTTAGAGCGACTGGTTCGAGAAAAGGATGAAGCAGGAGCAGCAGCAGCTCCTAATCTACGGAATCTGGAATCGGATATTCAAGAAAAGCGAAAGACAATAGCCGGATTAGAGGCTCATGGAGCCCTTGTGCGTAAAGAAATTATGGCACTTGAAAATGTTACCAAAGATGGCGGTAAGGTGGACTCACCAGGTCAACTACTGGATGAGTTTTCTTCTGAGCTGGCATCAATAAAAACGTCCCTAATGGCAGAAATCACCGAGCTAGTGATTCAACGAGACGGCCTTAAATCTGAAAACGCTAAGCTCACAGTAATACGTGACCGAGCCGTTGAGGAAAGTAGTGTATTGAACATAAAGAACTCTCAATTGGCAGATATGAATAACGAATTATCTAAACAACTCATTGATAAGTTTGGTCCATATGCATTTTCACAGTCGAAATCTGATAATGGAACTCTTATTCATAAACTGGCTAGCGGTTCATCCGGTTCCAGTGTTCGACGAAAGGAAGTGGCTCCACCGCATTCGCCTTCGAGAAGTTTGAACCATCGACTGGACAACATTGCAAGTAAAGAGGCAGCAGCAGCTGCTGCTTATGATGACCCAATGGTGACGATTCTCGATGCTGGACATGTTGTAGATACCAGGAAAGATAGACAACATGCACGAAGGTTTTGGAAACGGCCGGGAGCTGCCGTCGCCAAGGGACTTAATAAAGTTTTTGCTAATGATTTTGAGGCCGGACCCGAGTTTTATGAGAATAATGGAAGTGACTATAATGGACATGGCAATGGCAAGAATGCTCGTAACGGTTGGTTCAAGAGTAATGAAACTGGAGCAGGTGGTGGTGGTGTCAGTGGAGGCAGCGCAATAGCAGCTGCTGCTCTAGCCGCTACTGCTACTGCTGGTCGACCAGGTGGTAATAATAATATTAATAATACCAGTAACGGAGTTTTGAGAGGGTCCACGTCTCCGTATAATACGATATCGACAAATACTGAAGTCAATGTTAATAGCAGCAATAGTAGTAGTAGTATAGCAGCTAATAGTGCTACTACGACCACAGCATCAACGGTTAATGGTGGTGGCGAGTCAGTTACATTAATGGGTGCAGCAATTGAATGGCGGACGTCTTATGAAGGTAATCGAATCCCCGTGATTGTCACTCGTTGTATTGAAGAAGTGGAGAAACGAGGAATGACTTTTGAGGGCATTTATCGGAAATCCGGTGCCAAGTCTCAAGTCACTAGCATTGAGGAAGCGTTTGAAAAAACTTGGGAAGGAGACTTTGATGAAGTATTATCTGGGGATATCAGTGGAGTCACGAGTGCTCTTAAGCAATATTTGAGGTATCTTCCTATCCCTCTAATCACTTATGATGCATATGACGACTTTATTCAAGCTATTAATGCAGGAGTGCACGAAGATAAAATCAACACCCTACGCTCAGTCATTAACTCGTTGCCACCTTCGCATCATGACTGTCTTGAATATGTGGTTCGCCATCTTGCCAAGGTCACGAAATACTCATCTCAAAACCTAATGACCACTAGAAACTTGGCAGTAGTGTTTGCGCCTACACTGGCCAGAGATTTGACCGGACAGCGTGAAATGTTAGACATGCAAGCGAGAAACGACTGTACTCAGCTTCTTATTGATAACTGTGATACGATTTTCACTGGCTTTTAGGCCGTAATTATTTATGTAGTTTTTTTGCTCCCTGATATTAATAATGTATACTATCTATGATATGGTGAAGTTTGATTAAATTATGATCCATCAGGCCGCATGCAGTATGCAAGATTAACATTGTACTATACACAATGCGGTGTGGCACGCAGCGACTAGTCTTGTAGATACAGTTATAAGCAGTGCAAGCGGTTGTGGAAGCAGTTCGAAGCGTTGTAAGCGATTCTCTAAGCAGTTTGAAGCGTTAAAGCGTTGAAGCGTTAAAGCGTTAAGCGTTAAAGCGTTGTAAGCGGTTGTCAAAACAGTTGAAGCGTTTAAGCATGGTACAGTTCTCGAAGCAATTCCCAAGCAATTCTCGAGATAGCGTAGCTTAGACCAAACTTTATTTCTAGTCCCTCGTATGTATAAGCCAAGCAAGCAACGAAAAACACAAGTCTCTCAATTGATTCAGGTAACAGCAAACCATACCAAGCAAGAGTGATAACGGATCATAGTCTTCCGATACCGACGGAGCCTCCGATCCACACGGAGTAGTTTCCAGGGCTGAGCCCCCAAACACTCGGCCAAACTTACATGTTGGTAATTATGTATATGGACTTGCTCTCATTCTTTAAAGTTGCCGGCATGGCCATCCCGGTACGAGAGGCTCTTATTCACCAGCCAAGCCGCATCGTGTTTTGATTTCTCTGGTAAATTTCATGTCTACGGATCTTCACCGGATAGCTACATGTGCGGCGACCATGCTAACGACGTTGCGAACCTAACATGGCTAGGCATATGACGCAGGTCCAAAGCAATGCGGGGAAAGTTGATTAGTGAGATAGTGGCTAATGGAGTCCCCGGATCTAGATAGAACCCGTGGACCTGAAGAAATGGTTAGTGTTTGGCGCGCGGGCAGCGGGCAGGGGGCGGGGGAGGGGGCACATGGCAATTATGCAAAGGATGCTCGGAAAAACTATATAAGGAGAGATATTCTCTCGATAGAATAGAAATATTATTAATTCACTTCACAAATTCATCAATTCACTAATTCAACTGATAATTATTATGAAGGTGTTACTCGTTTTATACTCTGCTGGCTCTCATGCCGAAGATGAACCCAAACTTCTTGGTTGTATCGAAAACGAGCTTGGTATTCGTAAATGGTTGGAAGACCAAGGTCATGAGCTTGTGACTACTTCGGATAAAGAGGGTCCTGATTCGGAACTTGACAAACACATTGTCGATGCAGAAGTCATCATCACTACTCCATTCCATCCTGGCTACATCAGCAGAGAGCGCATTGAAAAGGCCAAGAACCTCAAGATCTGTATCACAGCTGGTGTTGGATCTGATCATGTTGATTTGGCTGCTGCTAATGAGAGAAAGATTGCTGTTCTGGAAGTCACTGGTTCCAACGTCACCTCTGTTGCTGAGCATGTTGTTATGACCATTTTAGTGTTGGTCAGAAACTTTGTGCCTGCTCATGAACAATATGTCAGTGGGGGATGGGATGTTGCTGGAGTTGCCAAGGACTCGTACGATGTTGAAGGCAAGGTTATTGGAACTGTGGGAGTCGGTCGTATTGGAAGCCGAGTTCTTCAAAGACTCAAGCCTTTTGATCCTAAGGAATTGCTTTACTTTGATTACCAGCCTTTGTCTCCTGAGCTTGAGAAGGAGATTGGTGCCAGACGTGTTGAGAAGCTTGAAGACATGTTGGCCCAATGTGACATTGTAACCATCAACTGTCCTCTTCATGAGAGCACCAAGGGTCTTTTCAACAAGGAGTTAATTTCCAAGATGAAAAAGGGTGCTTGGTTGGTCAACACTGCTCGTGGAGCCATCTGTGTTGCCGAAGATGTGGCTGCTGCTGTCAAGAGTGGCCAGCTAAGAGGATATGGAGGAGATGTGTCATTCCCCCAGCCTGCTCCTGCTGACCATCCTTGGAGAACTATGTTCAACAAGTATGGTGCAGGTAATGCCATGACTCCTCATATCAGTGGTACCTCCCTTGACGCTCAATCCAGATATGCTGCTGGTACCAAGAATATTCTCGAGTCATACATCTCTGGCAAGCAAGACTACCGTCCTCAGGACATTATCGTAATCAATGGTCAATATGGCACCAAGGCTTACGGCCAACGATAAAGGTGAACTATATAAAAATAAAACTTGTACAAATCCATCTCTCCTGGGCGCTGCCCAGACCCGTGGCTCCGCTTCGCGGAGAGCAGACTTCCCAGCTCAGCGGACTGAATCTCGAGCGAAGCTCGAGCAAACGGGTCTGGGCAGCGCCCAGCCGCCGGAGGCATAAAGTTATTTTGGAAGATTATATTTTTTTATATATCTTGATACTATTTTTTTTTAGAAAACTTTGATTAGGATTATGAAGTCCAGGAAATCAAATACACAATTAAAGAACAACTAACAACCTGATGATGGAACGGCTTTTAAAGCTTGTCATAATACTCTTCGTAACCAGGAACAACCTCCTTCATACCACGACGGACACGAGACTGGGACACAATTTGACCAGGCTTGGTGGCGGTGTCAAGTGGGTCACCGCCCATGACTTGCCAGTGATCAAAGACCATCTGGGGGAAAGCCTGACCACCGGTAGCCTGTCTGAGTTCACCAGTGAAACCGAAAGACTCGTTGACGGGCAAGTGGGCCTTGACAGTGAAGAGAGGGGTACCAGGACGCTGTTCTTCAGAAAGAACTTGACCACGCTTCTTGTTAAGAACCGAGTAGATACCACCAATGGCGTTTTCAGGACACTGGATCTCGACAAGGAAAACAGGTTCCTGGATACGGGGCTCAGCCAAAAGAGTGGCAGCATAGGTGGCACGTCTCATGGTAGGGATGATCTGACCACCTCCTCTGTGGATAGCATCAGGGTGAAGAGTGACATCCAAAATGTTGATACGGACAGCACGGAGATTCTCACCGAAGATAGGACCCTCCTTGGTAGCCCATTGGAAGGCAGCAACAACGGAATCCTTGATTTCGTGCAAGTACTGAACAGCCTTGGTCTGGTCAACAACCAAATTGGGACCAGAACCATCAGGACCGAAACACCAAATCTTACGAGCATCAGTAACATCCCAGCCAAACTCGTCAGCCATGATACGGGCACGGACCTTGAAATCGTCTCTGGGGTTAACAACACCCTTTTCAATGGCAAGAGCCAATTCGTCATCAAGAGGTTCAGCCTTGAGGTAGATACGGTTATGCTTATTGGGAGACTTGGAAAGAGCAGTCATGGAAGATTGACCCTCGACGGTTTCACGGTAAGAAACAACAGGAGGAGAAACCTTAAGAGGAATACCGGCGTGGTCTTCCTCAAGATCCTTCAAACAAATTTCCAAGTGCAACTCACCAGTACAAGCGACAATGTGTTCACCAGACTCGGACATAGAAGTAACCACACAGGGGTCAGACTTGGAAAGACGTTTAAGACCTTCAACAAGCTTGGGCAAATCGTTGGCATTCTTAACCTCGACGGCGACCTGCACGACAGGCGACACAGAGAATTTCATGACCTTCAAGTTGTGAGCGGTCTCATAGGTGGTCAAAGTACCAGACTTGAGTAAGAACTGATCAACACCAACCAAACCGACAATGTTACCAGCAGGAACATCATCAATGGGCTCAATGAAACGTCCCATCATAAGAACAGTACGTTGAATGGCCTTGATGAACAAATCGTCCTTCTTACCAGGGATATAGTTAGGACCTTGGATACGGACCTTTTGACCAGATCGCACGGTACCAGCGAAAACACGACCGAAAGCATAGAAACGTCCCTTATCAGAGGTGGGGACCATCTTGGAAACGTAAAGCATAAGGTCGGACTTGGGGTCACACTCCTTGATAGCAATACAAGCTGGGTCATCAGAAGGACCTTCGTACAAAGTCTCAGCACGGTAAGCTTGAGCAGTAACGGGAGAAGGCAAGTGAATGACAATCATCTCCATAAGAGCATCAGCAGCAGGCAAGAACTTTCTCATGACAATCTTAAGCAAAGCCTTTCCTTCAAGATCTCTTTCATCCGACTTGAGCTGGATGTCAAGCTTCTCGAGCAACACTGGGATTTCATCCTTCTTGTAGTTCATGATAGCATTGAAGATCTTGAAAATGGGATCCAAAACAAACATGTTGAAAGCACGTTCAAGAGTCTTTCCATTAGCATCTTTGTCCTTGTTGGTCCATTTCTTGGTCTTGGGGTTGAAAAACGAGTCTCCCCACAATCTTTCCATCATCTTTTCTCTGTCAACACCAAACTTCTTGGCATAACGGATAGCAAACTGACGAACAGTGAAAGCCCATCCATGCAAACCAGAGGCAAAAGCCACGGTACCCTTTTCAGGGTAAACTTGCACATCACCAAGAGTCTTGTCAAAATAAGTAGAAATGATGACATTAACAGACTCGACGGTTCTGGAGAAAGATTGGTACAAATCTTCTTTGGTGGTTTGTAATTCAAGCAAAGCACGATCGACCTTGTTGATGACAACAACAGGCTTAATACGTTCACCCAAAGCTTGTCTCAACACAGTCTCGGTCTGGACACAAACACCTTCAACACAGTCGACAACGACCAAGGCACCATCGGTAACACGCAAAGCGGCAGTGACTTCAGAAGAGAAATCAACGTGACCTGGCGAATCAATCAAATTAACCAAAAACTCAGTACCCTGAGTCTTTTGCTTGATTTCCTTGGTATCCTCTTCATTCATCTCGGCATAAAGAGAAATAGCGGTAGACTTGATAGTAATACCACGTTCCTGTTCATCCTTTCTGGTATCGGTGAAACGAGCCTCACCTGCCTTGGCGGCAGAAATAATACCAGCTCTTTGAACGAGGGAGTCGGTCAGGGTAGATTTACCGTGATCGACGTGGGCAATAACAGACATGTTACGGACATTTGTAACCTTGTCCATAAGGCCGCGCATTTGCTATTAGGGTTAGTATGAGCATGGTGTGTGAAATTGCAAAGACAGTCTTAGAGAATGAAGGAGATGAAGAGGGCTGTAGTAATAAGACAGAAGCCTGAAGATATAAGACTGATCTGAGCCAGAGCCAGAGCCATAAGATAATGAGTCCGGGTAAGGGTCGCGCGGCTGGCACCACTTCCCGATCCTGACAAATTTTTTGCGTCTCATGTCAAACCGATATCAGACCTGACTGGAAAGATTGCCTGATCAGAGCGCCACCTTTCTACTATTGGTGTTTACCACATGGAACGACAACCAAAGAGATGACCATTTCTCACTGTCGTCCCATGTGACAACCGTATCAGCAGTCAAGCATCTCAGCGTCAGCAGGACAGACTCAGTGTCAACCACTATCACAGCCACTATCAGTTTCTTCAGATCACACATCATCTCCTTTCTTGTCTCAATTCTTATCTCAATTCTTATCTCAATCTTCACTTACATCAACCGTAAAGTTAACTAGACTCTTGTTAGTACATATTGATCAACCACCTACAACAACCCATTCACTACTTACCCATTGTGATAAAAGTTTATAGTGCTGAACACTTGTTTCCTCTCTTTTGAGTTTTTTCTAATAAAATCAATCAAAAAATCGTTTCAATAAGAATCGAAATCAGTCCTGAAAGCGGTTCTCAAGGAAAGGAAAAAAGGAGGAATGGTTGAGCAAAAGAAGAAGAAGAAGAAAGGGAAAAAAAAGGATGAGATAAACGTAAAAGGAAAAATTTACCACCACTGCATGTGGCATAGGGCAGGGGTGTCGAGTGGGATGGGAGTTAGGTGGGTTAGGGACGTTGGGACGATAGAGAGGGGAGGAGTGGGGGGAGAGCAGAGAGGAGAACTATATCTAATATACAAGAGCCGTATAAGGAATATATGATAGATAGGTAGATAATCAATTGACGTCAATTAACGTCTATATCTAAAGGAATGATATGAGATGGGTAGAGATAGAGGAGAGGAGGAGAAGAAGAGGTAAACGTCAGGATCGGTAGGAATACTTTCCCAAAAATATCAGTAGAGTGAGAGCTAGGTCAGTATCAGTTGAGTTAACATCTCCGACACGGCTGAAAGACCTATTATAGACCTATTATAGACCTATTATAGACCTATTATAGACCTATTATAGACCTACTATAGACATGAAAGAGCTGGAATTTGCTGAAATCCCCTGGCTCAGTTGACTGCAACTCCGAGCATCTCTTGCAATTCCAGTGAATATGACCTATTGCTTGTTCAATTCACTCATGTGTACTACTGGTGATTTTCTGAGTCGTTCTGTGAAGAGACCTGTGATGCATCACGTGTAGATCATGATCTTGGATGTTCATGAAATACATTGTCGTTCAAACTGAGGAAATGGTCCACATTGGTGGATCGCTGATGGCACGCAATGAGTGGCGAGTATCAAAGTGTTTCTATCCCATTTGTTGCTGAAAAAGGCTGCTATATTGTTGATAAGTGGACTTATGAAGACCGACAACAGGCTCAGCACATAGTAAACGGGGTGTGGATCGGCCCAATGAGAGTGCTAAGAGACGTCCAATTTCTTTCTGAAAACAATATCCGCGTATTGATTTCTTTAGTAGACCCGAGGTTATCGCATGCTGTTTGCAAACGCATCAATGAGACCAATTTACCAATCAAAATTGTAAATATCCACACCGAAACTTCATCTTCACTTAATGGCCAGCTCAAAGTATCTTCTTTAGAACAAGTTGTCGGCGACATCATAGATGCTCACAACAACCAAGTTTCATGTCTAGTTCTATGTGAGACCGGTAACGACAGATCAGCTGCCGCAGTGGCTGCATACCTTATTTATTCTCAAGATCTCGACACTGTCTCAGCCATTCAATTCATCCAAAACAGACGGTTTTCAGTGTTTCCAAATGAAGAGTTAGTCCATCATCTACAAACTTTTGAATCCATGTGCCGAGCTCGGCGCATGCCTACTTCGACAACAACCCATCACAAACGTCCTAGAGAACAAGATATCAACGACAATCTAGACATCAAACGTCTTCATTGATTACTACCGCAACAAAAAATCATATCTTCATAAATGCTACAAAACAAAAACTACTTTTTAAGAATGGTCACAACATCCTCATCCATAAGATTATGAGAAAGTCCCACATACTGAGGTTGATGCTTAACACTACGGCCGTATACAACAGCATTTTTGAACTCGTCAACAAGAGACTTGTGAATGGAGTTACAGAAATCTTCAACTGTGCTTCGATTCTGACGTAAAACAATGGGCTGTTCATAGTCGGGTTGTTGTCCTTTAGGTTTGGTATATACTCGTACCAGGTTCAATTTATCCCACATAACCTCTAAAAGTTCATCGAGATTCCAACCATTTTCAGATGAGATGGGCACTGCATTAGGGATTCGGAATAGAAGATCCAACTCCTCTATAGAAATAGAATCGATTTTGTTTAAAACATAAACAACAGGGATATATCTTCTATTCGGGGCTTCAAGAACATCGATAAGATCATCGACCGAAGCATCACAGCGGAAAGCAATGTCGGCAGAAGAGATGCGGTATTCAGACATGACGGCACGAATTTCATCATTATCCAACTTGGTAAGTGGAACTGTATTAGTGATGTTAATGCCTCCTTTATCCTTTTTACGAAACACAATGTTTGGTGGTTCTTTATTGATGCGGATTCCAAACCCTTCTAGTTCCCGTTCAATTACCTGTTTATGCTGTAAAGGTTTATTAACATCGAGAACAATGAATATTAGATTACAAGTTCGAGCAACTGCAATGACTTGTTTACCTCGTCCTTTACCATCTTTAGCACCTTCAATAATACCTGGCAAATCCAGCATCTGGATCTTGGCTCCTCTATACTGAATCACTCCTGGTACTGTAGTCAAAGTAGTGAACTCATAAGCGGCCGCTTCACTATGAGTACCAGTGACTTTATTTAGTAGAGTAGATTTACCTACTGAAGGAAATCCAATATAACCGACTGAAGCCACACCAGTTCTGGCCACATCGAACCCAACTCCACCTGATCCACCTCCACTACCTGAAGGTCCTGCCAATAACTCTCTTTTCAACTTTGCCAGTTTAGCCTTGAGTTGACCCAAGTGAAAGGACGTGGCCTTGTTCTTCTGGGTTTTGGCCATTTCATTTTCAATCTACCTTACTGTTAGCCACCTTCCGATTACCTTTCGGGCAAAAAAAAACTTACGTCTTTAATCTTATCTACGATTGTAGCCATTTTGAATAGTTATTTTGTCCTCCTGTTTATATGAACGAGATCTGTTGATCTGATGAACTTTTTATTTCATTAGATTTTGAGCCCACCTCGCTAACATAAATTTCACTGAATAAATTGTACTATCGGGTAATGATGATCCCTGAGAGCCATTTGAGAATCGCTCGCTTTGCGCTGAGTTGTGATCCACTGTTCCAAAACTTGATAAGTATATAACTCTAACAACATAAGAAAGATAAATAGATATCTATGATATATTTGACAGGAAGAATTGAAAACGCTATATTAATCTTCATCTCTACTCTTGTACGGCTCATGAGGCGAGAGCGCACGGCGCTATATTCAAACTCACTCATACCTGCAGCTGAAATATTTCACTTAAAACCTCTGAGCAGACATTTACTATTCAGTGATAAAGAATCTTTGTAAATTGACTGATTCAACATGGCAAAAAAGTGAGTAGTATACTAATGACCCTCTCCTCCATAGGAAGCTCATATATATATATATATACTAACAGCTACTACAGAGACAAAAAGTCAAACAGACGTTTCGACGATGAAGAGGAAGACATTTATATGGAAAACACTGCAGAGGAGTTTGGATCTGCCTCACCAGCTCCAGAGGCAGCGGCACCCGCTAGTGGAGATGCCTCGGGAACTGAGACCCCTGAACCATCTAAAGAAGCCGAAGACTTTGAAGATGGAGGACTTTTAGGAGCGTTGAAGCGTTCTCGACAGAAAAAAGATGCAAAAAAGGAACAAGCAGAGGCCGAGGAGGCAGAAAAGGCTGCTGCTGCTGCTGCCGCTGTAGGTGCTTCGGCCGTCGTTGTCAAGAGTAAGAAAGAAAAGGAAAAGGAAAAGAAAGAAAGAGAAAAGGCTAAAAAGAAGGCTCAGGCAGAGCGTAAAAAGACTGCTCCTATTCTTGAAAAGAAAAGCAAGGGTGGCTCTGGCTCAGGTACTCCTGAACCTGAGGGAGCTGATGATTCATCTACTACTGCTAAACCAGCTTCAACTGGTAGTACCAAGAAAAAGTCTGGAAAGAGCGCCATTGCTGCTGCTTTACAGAAACAGATTGCTGCCCGAAAAGCCGCAGAAGAAGCACAACGCCAGGCAGAAGAAGACGAGCTACGAAAGATCGAGGAAGAAGAACAACGTTTGGCTGAAGAGGAGCGACTGAAAGAAGAGGCCAGACAGAAGAAGAAGGAGAAAGAAAGAGCCAAAAGAGAAGAACTCAAAGCCGCCGGTAAGCTTTTGACCAAAAAACAAAAGGAGCAACTGGCTTTACAAGAGCGACGTCGTAAACAATTATTGGCGTCTGGTGTTAAAGTCGAGGGTTTAATGGCCGATGGAGAGAGCGACAAGCCCAAAAAGGTGGTGTATGGTAAGAAAAAGACCGGCGGTAATAAGAAGCAACAAAGTGAAGAACCTGAAGAGGTAGTTACCACCACCACCACCACTGCTGCCGTTGCCGCTGATGTTGAGGCATCTGCTACACCAGAGCCTGCTCCTGTCGAATATGAGGAAGCTGCTCTTATTGACGATTGGGAGGCTGCATTAGATTCAGATGGTGAAGTAAAGGAGAACTGGGAGAACGACGAGGAAGAAGAAGAAAAGGAAGAAGAAAAAGCACAGCAGATCGAAAACGACACTAAAGTGACGACCAACGACAAATCGGAAGAAGAAGAAGAAGTCAAACCTCAAAAGACTGCCAAGGCAAATGGAAAAGCCAAAGAGACTGCTCCCGCTGCTGCTTCAACCACCGACGCTGCCGCTCCAGTGTCTGACGAAAATAGTCTTCAAAAGGCTGTTGCCAAGATCGGCAAAAGACAGGCTCAGATCAATGAAAAGCGTGAAGAGCGTATTAGCAGAGCTTTGGCTGGAGCCTCTTCAAGTAATCTTCGTTCTCCTATCTGCTGTATCCTTGGTCACGTAGATACCGGTAAGACCAAGCTGCTTGATAAAATCCGTCAAACAAACGTCCAACAAGGTGAAGCTGGTGGTATTACCCAACAGATTGGTGCTACTTATTTCCCCATGTCGGCCATTGAACAAAAGACAAAGGTTATGAAGAAATATGTCGATGTCAAGTGTGATGTTCCTGGTCTATTGGTTATTGATACCCCTGGACACGAGTCGTTTGCTAATTTGCGTTCTCGTGGTTCATCATTATGTAATATCGCTATTTTGGTTGTGGATATTCTACACGGTCTGGAGAAACAGACTTTGGAATCCATTCGTCTTCTTCGTGACCGTAAAACACCCTTTGTGGTGGCTCTTAACAAAATCGATCGTCTATATGGATGGGAGGAGATTCCTAACAACTCATTCCGAGATTCATATGGAAAACAACAGCTTTCCGTTCAGACCGAGTTCCAAGAACGTCTTGCCAAGACAAAACTGGCATTTGCTGAACAAGGTCTTAACTCTGAGTTGTATTATCAGAATGATAACTTGGCTAAAAACGTCTCATTGGTTCCTACTTCTGCTATTACAGGAGAAGGTATTCCAGATCTTCTGTACCTGTTGTTGGAATTGACTCAATCAAGAATGAAAAAGGAACTTATGTATTTATCTCATTTGGAGGCTACTGTTCTTGAAGTCAAGGTCATTGAAGGTCATGGTACTACTATTGATGTTGTTTTGTCGAATGGTGTTTTGCATGAAGGAGATCGTATCGTGTTATGTGGTCGAAACGGTCCTATTGCTACCAATGTGCGTGCTTTACTAACTCCTCAACCCTTACGAGAGTTGCGTATCAAATCAGCTTATGTTCATAATAAAGAAGTCAAGGCTGCCTTGGGTGTTAAGATTGCCGCTCCTGAGTTGGAAGAAGCTGTAGCTGGTTCAAGATTGCTATTAGTTGGTCCTGATGATAATGAAGAGGATCTGATGGAGGATGTCATGGAAGATTTATCTGGATTATTGGATTCTGTTGATAAAACTGGCAAGGGAGTTTGTGTACAAGCTTCTACTTTAGGTTCTTTAGAAGCACTTCTTGATTTCTTAAAGGATATGAAGATTCCTGTCATGTCATTTGCTATTGGACCGGTTTTCAAGCGTGATGTCATGAGAGCCACTACAATGCTCGAAAAGGCCAAAGATTATGCAGTGATGCTCTGTTTCGATGTTAAAATCGACAAGGAAGCCGAACTGTATGCTCAAGAGCAAGGTATTCGTATCTTCTCTGCTGATATCATTTATCATCTTTTCGATGCTTTTACCGCTTATCAGAAGAAGTTGCTTGAAGAGCGTAAAAAGGACTTGTTGCACAATGCCATTTACCCATGTATTTTGAAAACAGTTCAAGTCATCAATAAGAGGAACCCCATGATTGTCGGTGTTGATGTTGTTGAAGGTAGTGTAAGAATTGGTACTCCAATCTCGGTTGTCAAGGTCGATCCTGCTACCAATGAAAAGAATATCATCAATCTCGGTACCGTGGTGTCTTTGGAAATCAATAAAAAATCAGCCGATATCGTTAAAAAAGGTCAGACCAATGCCGGTGTGGCTGTCAGATTAGAAGCTCCTTCTGGTGTGCCTCCTACTTGGGGTCGTCATATGACGGAAGCTGACCCTCTGTATTCTCATATCTCCAGAAAATCCATCGACACTTTAAAAGACCCTGCGTTCCGAAATGACGTTCCTCGTGATGATTGGCTACTTATCAAACATTTGAAGCCACTTTTTGATATCAAATAAAATGAATATTGCTGTAGTTTTAATATATAAAAAAAAGTTGTTAGATAATAGTCTCTTCACCAGTCCAGCTTCTCCAGGTCTCACAGACTGGATGTTAGGGTTCATCTTTGATATAAGTGAGCTTCGTGAACTTGGTTTAGCTGAGTGACGAACTTCAGGTAGTTCGGTGTGAATATATTAAAAAGGTATTCAATTGGCTTTAACGTTTGCTATAGAAGCTTCCGATTACTTATATAGATACTGGACTAATAATCTTATGGATAAAAATGAGCACGTAAGTGAATGAGAGTAGTAGCATGACCATTAACGTGTAACTGGAGTCATACGACAAGTCAGAATGTAGCAGCATGTGTACGAGCTACACAAGTCGAGGACACAATTCGAGTATCCAGCTATGGGAATGAACTCTAAAGCTATCACATTGAACCTTGAGCTAACTAAAGTAGAATAGAGGGTGCTGTTGCATTACCTGACCTTCGACATTTGACTGATCCAGCATGTTTCCAGGTCCTAGTCGACCAGGTACGTATGATCTACTATCTCATGTCATATACACTACTGATTCTAACCACCGCGTACCTTTGTAGGAAGTTCCAGTACAGTTCCAAGTTGATCCACAAAGCTTAGACGAATATACTCCTCTACAGTTACTGGAGAAGAAGCACTATATCGCAGCTGCCAGGAAAGCAGCAGACGTCTTGAGTAAAATAGAGGATAAAACGGATCATGAGAATATCTTTGGACTATGGGACATCAGAATGAGAAGTCTGATACTGGCCAGATTAGGAAGGGTCGCAAGAGCAGAAGCCAAGGTTCTAGGCGATGTATCGTCTGACAAGTATCGATTAGAAGATGGAACGAGTGTCGTTCCATGGGATCTGAGGCTGTTTTTAGTACCAATATGGGCAGGAGGCGATGCTCAAAATGGATTAACAAGATATTATAGCTTAGCCAGAGAAGCGAGAATGGAGGCTCATAGAGCCCGATCAGTAGACATGATCACCAAAGATAGGTCAAAAGCTGTCTACGCATCTAAAGAAGTCTGGGAAAACCGATTAAGAGAAATTGCATTATACATAGCTGCCACGTTGGTTGGAATGAAGGATAGCGTTACAGCCATTGATCATTTGAAAGGATTATACCAGACATCCAAGGAAGCTGGAGGTGAAGAGAACATCAAGTTTAGTTATCGAGTAGCATTTTCGTTGGCATTTGTATATTTGATGGTAGGCGACACGATTTCAGCCCGGGAATGGCTCCAGCTGTCACCTGAGCATTACCATTCAAAAGATCTGGCTTTGGCAGTCTGTTCTCTAGCAGATGGCGATATGTCTGAATCCGCAAGCTTGATTGAACAGTATTTAGAGCATGATAACGACATTACAAAAACTGAAGCACTCAACAATCTTGCCATTTCCCATTTGCATGAAGGCGATCTCAATAAGGCTATTGATTTACTGGAAAAGGCCGTTTCGTCAGCAGCCCTCAGTCCCACTGTGTTATTTAATTTATTCATATTATACGATCTTCAGCACGAATCTCCGGCGGCCAAAAAGAAACAGATTGGCGAGATCATAAAAGCTCGCGGAACTGAATCCCTAGGTACTTATGAGCTGTTTCTCCACAGGTGACAATCATCTGTTTCCCAGCTCACCTAACAACATGATTCGCTAGCCCGTTATTCTCTTGCTTGGAGCATTTGTAAAGTTTATATCATGAAATGATTAGTAAATAAATAATACATGGCCTAAGAGCAAGAAACCATTCGCAAAAAGAGCTCGCGAAGCGAGCACAACAGGTCCGGGCAGCGCCCGGCCGCCGGAGGCAGACCCCCGGACCCTACTTGGGCAGGAGAAGTCGGTCGCCGCAATGCCAGCTAAGGGATGAGGAAGTAGCTACAGCAGACAGTTGAGAAACATTCGCTAGCGAGAAGTCTTTTTGAAAAACAGCTGGATAAAGTATTCTTTGGTGTCTTTATCAAAATAGGTCCAGAATTTACCTGGAGAACGGTCGATTTCGTGGGCTTCCAGTTTGAATCCACAAGTTTCATAGGGCTCAGCAGCTACTAATAGGTACTGGAAATGACGGTCTTGTGGCAGGTCGACTTTCTGCTCAAAAGCACTCATAAATCTGTAGCGAGGAACCACATCAGTACCAATTTCAGGGTACTTGATCTGGAACTGGAGTCCTACTTGCTTGGTCACTGGGTCGCGCACTTTGGTGATTTTGTATCCAGGTCGACCGATTTTCACAGTTTTGCGAACTGCAATAGCAGATGCACCAGCCACTGCACCTACAGGAAGGCCTGTATTTGGATCTATTCGTTGTCTCTGTTGCTTCTCATCCAGAGCCTGACGTTGTGCTAAGTTGGTGGTATGTTTTCTCCCTTGAGTATGTGCAAGATATGACCCATCAGTAACATGAGTAGTAAGACATAATCGACATTCGAAGACTCCAACGTGGTTTTTGAACAAGTATGGATCTGAAAAAAAGTTAGTTTGAAGAGAACAAGATTAATTAGTAAAAAAACAACTTACCCTTATCAAGATCGATTGTTTCTAAAGCCAGTTGCCGTAGTCTTTCACGGCGATGAGCATTCTGTGCACTGGCGCTAGCAACACCTCCACCTCCTTGTTTTGAACCAACTCGATTTTGATAATCCATGATAAATGGCAAAAAGTAATCGAGATGTGGTGAAGTTGATGGACTTTTTAGGATTTATCTGCCTGCATATTTCAGTTGATCGCAAACAGGCGCCCGGGCGGCTACCAGCATAGGAGAATAATACACGCCTATCGACTTGAGGATATACAATTGTTGGAATAATTAGAGTAGAGGATAAGCGAAATGGTTTTGGTGACAAGCAGAATAGAATAATAGTAAGGTCTAGATAAATATTTTCATCTATCAGCTTTGTAGACGGGTTTTCTATATCTTTCGGCTCGCTGACAACCATCCTGTATCATACTGAACGCGACTGACTGTGCCTAATGAAGATTCAAGAGATTCGCTGAAAGAAAGACGTGTGCAACCGAGTTATGTCAATCAAACGAGCTGAAAAAAAGAATTATTGTTAACGAATATTGAGAATAGAGGTTTTGTCACACATATACCTCATACATGTCGTCTTCGTCTCGACGACGTAGGCTACGACGTAATCTACTATCTTCATCAGCCAATATCAATCATGTTATGCCAGGAATTGGCAAGCCTCGTGCCGAATGTTCATACGAAGAAATCTATCCTGATCTGGATGTCACAGTTCCTTTGGTATTACAATTCAATACTACATTAGATGGGGCGGCTGAATCCGACCCTGAGCATAGAAACAACAGTGATCTGATAGATGAAGGTGATGAAGGTGACGTAGATGGACAACACACGTTAGAACAGTCGTCTTCTCGTGTACCTCTTGGACGTGCGATTGTGAAACGTAAAAGACGAACAAGGAAAGAGGTCTGGGGGTCACAGGTGGCATCAACTGATGACAATCAGATCTCTAGAAGAACTCGTCATGGTCCAAGTGGTAGTACTCTCAGTAATAATGGCCGGATGACAAGATCTTCGTCTTTGTCGCTGGCCCATACCGAACCTCAGAGTCCAGTTCGTCGATCTTCTCGTCATGCCCATACACCAAATTACTACGAATCACAAGAGTTAAATTCTGAGCCACCAGATAATACAACCCAACCCGCCAATCCTACAACTACAACTGCTGCCAACTTTCGCATTCTATCTGAAAAAGATGAGATCAATTTTCATAGGGCCATAGATAAATCTATGGTTTCTGCCGGCTATAGAGCGTCTGATCAATTCGACATGCCTGATTCTTATATTCGCACATTTGTGACTTTGGATCAGTCAGCAGTAGACGAAAAGGAAAGCTCCCAGCCTTTGAATGCGCAATCTGCATCAACCATTAGTCCTGTGGAATATGACATGGATGAACAGGATGAACACTTTTTAAGCATTGTCAATAAACAGCGTGAAAACCACATCATTAAGCGTCGTCCGTTACCACCAATCTCAAGGGAAATCTTTGAGATTACAATGACGCTTCTTGAAATAGAGTGGTTTAAGATGGAAAAAATGATGCCTGCGAAGAGGAAAAAGCATACTGATAATGACATTTCTTCCACCTCGTCAACTGACGTGGACGAAAAGTGTGTTATTTGTGACGATTCGGAATGTGATAATAGTAATGCTATTGTATTCTGTGATGGCTGTGATATTGCTGTTCACCAGGACTGCTATGGAGTACCGTTCATTCCCGAGGGACAGTGGTTGTGTCGCCAATGTACGGTGTCACGTAGGCTGCGAGCAAATTGTATATTCTGTCCTAACAAAGGAGGTGCGTTTAAACAGACTGATTCACAACATTGGGCCCATATATTATGCTCACTATGGATTCCCGAAACTTCAATTGCCAACCTGTCATATATGGAGCCAATTGTGGGATTGGAAAACATTCCTAAAGGAAGATGGAAACTAAACTGTTATATCTGTCGTCAAAAGGTAGGTGCTTGTATCCAATGTGCCAACAAAAACTGTTTCCAGGCGTTTCATCCAACCTGTGCCAGAAGAGCAAAGCTCTATATGAAAATGGAGACTGGCATTTTAGGAGCTGTCCATGACCCGGCTTCAATGGTAGTGTTTTGTGACCGACATTTTCCAAGCTCATATATTGGATCTGATGAAGGGGGGCCGCATTCACACGTTAAAGCAGCTCAACAATATTATAATGAATTAAGAGAAAAGTTTGTAGTTTCTGCTGATGGTAGTGATCGGATGACGAGTTCTACAAGTAATGGTACCACCACCACGACACCAGTTTGGAAAACTGAAGAAGGTACACCAGTGATTCCAGCAATAATAGTTCACAAAATCTCGTCTGTAATGACCAGTCGGTTCAAACTTGTCGAGTTTGTGAATCATTTTATTCTTCAGGTTTGCCGCTACTGGGCGTTGAAAAGACAGATGAAGAAAGGAGCTGCTCTGATCAAGCGACTGCAGGTTGCACTTGAAGTTCAGCCCAAACGTAGCAGCGAATTAGAGTTGTCTGTCGGTGAACTTAATGAAAAGATACTTGTTAAAAAACAGCTTCTTAAAAGGCTCAAGCTGCTTGAGTCGGAAGCTAGCAAGATTCTGGAAAGAGAAACTCTTAAGCTGGAACAAGTCGAAGTTCGTAATGAAACAGTGGAAATAGTATATTTCCCCGAGTCGAGATATATCCAACATCTCTGGACAGAACTTGTCAGCAAATTGAAGCCATCGATCTTAACACCTCTTTATTCTTCTATCAACGATAAAGTCATGGCTAGACAATATATATCAACTGAAGAATTCTCATTAGAGGTGGAACAACTTCTTAGTAGTATTTCCCCGCCAATTCCGAAACCTAGATGGTTTCAGAAAAAACTCCAAGAAGCGTCGTCTTTCACATCTGCAATTGTACGAGATGGATCTGGCATCCCCATATCACTTGAAGTTGAAGCAACAGGACTCGATATTCGTGAAGAAGAATGGGTAGGATCTCGTATACGTCGTGAAATGAGTCCGATGAGTGATATTGAGGAACCCAAACTTCTAAGTTTGGAGGCTGAATACCGGCAACAGATGGCATCAAATAATCATCCTCCTCCTGCTACCGCCACCACCACTCGTCGCAAGCGACGACATTAATGATTTTACGATTTGATAATTAATAACGACGTTTTAGCCAAGGAACCTTTCGGAGCGTATTTCACATGTTTATACCGTATAAATAACTCTAAATCTATATGATTCTATTGAAGCCTGCCTAATCTCTCCTTGTCATCATCGATAAGATCATATGCTGGTCTATAGACAGGAATACCATTTACATCGACGGAACCTGTTTCTAAATATGGATTTTTGGCAGTATTGTTCGTTCCTCCTAGAGAAGTATACCCTTGGTCATATAATACACAGTATGGGATTTCTAGATAACGAAGAAAGTCCCATACTTCGACAAAATGCCATTCTAAAACAGGATGAACTCGAACAAAGTCGGGCCATCCATGATCAGTTCGTTGTATATACTTGAGTTGTTCACCATATGGGTCAGCTCGACGAATGCCAACAAAGATGGTCTTCACAGAAGGGTGGTCATGCAGATATGTCTCAAAAGCTTGCTTTAGGCCCATTTGTAAACGGATTGATTCTAATCCATACCGCCGGCTGCAATCTTCCACAAATTGGTCTACCTCTTGAAATGATGTCTCGGAATGTACATATACAGATGAAATATACTTTAAGTTGTGTAATGTGCTGTCGGAATTCTTATATGTTTGATGCAGAGTGGCTAGAAAGATGATTAACATAACCAAACAGTCTTTACCTCCGTTGAACGATAATGCTATGTCACTTAGCCTATGAGGGTATGTTAGCAGTGGTTGACTGGTCCTTCTTGTGGGAATGCTTACTTGTGCTGTTTCAGAGCATCTTCAATTATGGATATACTCAACCGAACCTGCTTTTGCCCTGAAAGACGGGTTTCGGGATTCTTAGACTTGGTAGCGTCACTGTTTAGATACTTTTCCACCAGAACTGAAGCATTCTCGCAGATAGATGGCAATGATGAAGCTGGTTTGGCACCGGGTTCTTCCAGTTCGCTTGTGTTGGATATTAGCTGGGAGGCGACGTCCGTCGTAGTCATGTCTTGTTTATCTGGGTTCAACTGTCAATTATCAAAAAGAATAATTCAAAATATAATATTAATAAGCAGTCCTAACTCGTATAGAAAGAGATTTGATGCCGTAGGAGTAGGATATAGTTTTAAGGGTTCTGCATAAGATGCGACTAATGAATGGCATTGAAGTATTAATATACCAGCCGTATATTTCTAGTTGGCGAAGAAGCATTAAATAAATACATGTTTTTTAGGTTTTATTATCGGATACTTTGCCGTTATTAGATATTTACTAGTCAGAGTCAGATTATTAGTTATTTTATATACAGAAAAGCTGGTTAGCTGTTCACGCCATGAACGGAAGGGTAAAACCTTCTAGAGATGCAAGAGCAGCAGTGATGCGAAGTCGATATTGATTGAGCTTGCGAACACGCTCGTCATCCTCTTTAGTCCACAGAGGAGCTCCATTGATACCAAGAGTTCCATGTTTGGCGTCAATAGAGTCTCGCGAGATGCCTCCTAGAATATCCACAGTTCGTTCGTTGCCCTGCACAGCATTGACATGCATTTCAGATACTAAGGATTCCACAGCATACAAGTCTCGAAAGAAATCCCATCTTATTTGAAGCATTTCGTTGTAAACGTCTACAGAACAAGCACAAGCATAAAACTCGATACCCACTCTTTTTGACAATTCAAATAGAGATATGGCTTCGGACGGGTCATCAAACGATGTACACAGTACCGACATGCACTTGACAAGATAAAAAGGCAAGTACTGTTTGGCCAACGGAGGATTGAGAGGATCTATAGCGGTGGTAGATGATGTTTCCAAGGAGTCGTCAGAGTGGATCGACTCTGGAACAAATCGTTCAGTGATTCGCTGAATATAATAATCAATGACCTCCTGATCGGTCTCTAAGCTATCAATGTGGTTAAGAATAGGTGCAATAGCTAACTGAAGCTTTTCTCGCTCTTTCTGCTGAGCCTGTAAACTCTTGGATTGTATCTGTTGGGCCGAGTCTTCCTGTATCAAAGATCCGTAAGAAAGTGGCATTTTCCTCACGTCTTCAGTGGCGATTTCTAGTTTGACATTTGGAAGATGGCCAGATTGTGAAAACGGTGTGGTTGAGGTCGGTGTTTTGGAAGAAGCAGACGCAAATGCGTCTAAGTTATGATTACTTTCGAATAATGCCTGTAGGCTCGAGGATACCCGTTTCGAGTTGTCATGATTTCGTCCTCCCCCTGAAGAGCCAATATTCTTATTTTTGCTCTTATCTCGCTGATATAGAATGGAGTCGAGGATTCTTGTGAAAATGAGTCTTTCTTTCTCAGTAGCTGTAGTAGCATCTGTCTCTGACTGGAATGGTCTCTGGACATGGAATGTATCATCTGTATTTTGATCATGAGACGATGGTGAGTCCGACACAGGCTCCTGTTGATGATCTGATGATTCAAAAGTTTGTTCAAATAAATCCGCGCGTTTGTTTGATAAAGAAGGTTCACTCTTATAATCCCATGGTTTCGACTCTTTCGTCTCCTCTTCTTCAGCAACTGTGTTTTTCAAACTCTTCCAAGGAGCTTTTCTTGGAGATAGCTGTGATGCCACACAATGCAAATGCGCCCTATGAGGTATTCTACTGAGTTGTTTAGATGCTGTTGATATTAGTTGAATCATGACTGGTAGTGGAATGGGAATATCCCTTGCTGAGATGAATGAAATATATATTTATATTTGCATGCATATCCGTGAAATTCTACAGCGTGCGACCCTAACCTTGATTATTGGACCCTGATTCACAGTGATCTAATTTACGGGTTCAAAACAATTAAAAGGACTTACAATGGCTCGCTTGTCAGCTGAAAACAAATACAGTTTTAAATTTATATGGCAGTCCGCTAATGCCATGGATTATGTCTGGGCAGCTCCTGGGCTAGATTCACTAGAGGCAGCAGCCGCTAACTGCCAAGCAGGAATGGCCACTTTGGGTACTGAGGGAGTCGAGGATGTGGTGGGCTGGGATGAAGGAACGGGGGTCACAGCAGTGTCGATTGAGCTGGATTTGGAGTGTTGACCAAAGGTTGCAGAGGAAAATGCAGACGGTGAGACAGTAGGAGCGGAGGTAACGGAAGATGGAACAGAAGTAGGAACGGAAGTAGGAACAGAAGTAGAAACGGAAGTGGGAGCAGGAGCAGGGATACTGCTTGCAGAAGCAGGAGCAAGGATATTGCTAGCAGAAGCCAGTTTGGGAATAAAAGACGGCACAGCCGATGCGGGCGGAGGTCCTCGAGTTGAGGTAGGACTTTTCATGCGGTTCGTGATAAGCTGTTTAAGAGATTTCAACTCTTCCTGAAGCTCTTGCAATGCACGATCTTGTAAATCTCTATGTTTTTCAATAGCCTTGGGAAGGGCATCTTTTATACTATCAATTTGGGATTTGATAAGATGCATATCAGTCTCAACATGATGGGTCTGGCTCTTGACAGTCTCAATGGCGTCTTGAGTTTCGTTCATAATGGTTTCAAAGTCTTCTTTACGCTTGGCCTCAGCATCTTTAATTACTTCAGTATCCTTTTGCAGCTGTTCAAGCAAAGTTTCTGTCCGGGCAAATTCGGCCTCCAAAGCGGCCTTATCAGCTTCTAGAGAACTGGGGGTTGGAGGCATTATCAGTGGTAAAACATATCGTGTGGTCACCTCATACAGTCCATATGCAACGCCTGCACTGACAGTTGCCATGATAAAGTAATCTTTCCAATCACGTTCTGGAATAGGGGGAGGTAGTGATAATGGAGGAGGGATCTGGGGGGCATTCAAGTAGAAGTTGGATCTGGTCGGAGACTTGGTATCTCCCGAACTCGTACTGGAATCTGAACCATTACCAGAGCTATACTGATGAAGAGCCTCCTCAACCTCTTGGCTGGTCAAGCCTTTAGATTCTAAGAATTCAATGCGTTTTGCGACAGTGGCATCTGCTACTTGTGGATCATTCAAGAATGTCACAGCAGAACGAATCAGTTCGTCTCTCATGACTGTAGAAAGAACCTAAAAACCAAACCAAACCACAATTAACCTTGTATAAAGCTCGTCTATCAGCTGTTAATGTGTGATTAAGCTATTAACAATGGATAAGGTATTTCGCCGTTACACGGCTAAAGAGTGGGGGGCAGATTCTCAGCCGTGGGCTTTGATGTTGTTAGATAGCTAGCGAAGTCGGCTATCAGTTCTGGCCGCTCTGTTATAACTGCTCTGTTCTGGCTGCTCTGTTCTGGCTGCTCCGTTCTTGTCTTTTGAACTCTCCGACAAGACTCATCATAAACTCCGCGAAGCGGAGTTTCTACGGGTCTGGGCAGCGCCCAGCCGTCGGAGACCGCAAGCTCCCTCGTCAGCCGTATCTACATGAGCGCTCATTGACGACCATGTAAGTAAGCGTCAGACCCTTGAATTGTAGTGGAGGGTAGTCGTCGAACCACACGCAAAGGGGGGCTTGTGAGTTTCTTGTCAGGAATATGGCGGGAACTATTGTCCATGCTTTCAGGTGGGATACGGAGGAAAGCCAGTATTTCATTTCTTTGAGCCCGGGCAGAGACGACATTGGCTTGTATGAGTCGAAGCATTTGGGAGATCGGGGATATGTGACTACCAGCATTGCCAATTGTACGGATCTGGAGTCGATTCAGTGCTATTCGTATTCACCATTGGACGACGGTAAGTGGTAGTGGTGTTGTGTGAAAGCGTATGGGAGAGTGTCCCATGTCTAACGGCTAGGAATTGTTTGTGCTGGACAGTCGAACGGAGTGGTGAATATATTCAATATTCGAGATTCTAATTCCGGGTTTGCCAAACTACGGCCTCGCCAGTCGCGAGCATGTAATTCAATATCATTTAGCAGCTTGGGACTACTGGCGACGGGTCTGGATAAAGTGAGAAACGATAGTTGTTTATATATATGGGATGCGGATCAGTACTCAAGAGCTTCTTCGAAAGAAAGCGGGGTCGGTGGTGCTAAGACTCCGACAGCTATGGCACCATTACATTCATATTTACCAAATGAAGTGGTTTCATCTGTGAGTTTCCTGCCGCAATCGCCGACCATTTTATTATCTGGTAGCTACAAGTTTATTCGTGAGATTGACATCCGGACCAATATCACGAGTTTTCAGTGTGCTTCGAAATGCTCTCAGGGAATTACAGTGAACCCATTGAATGAGTGGTATTTTGCTTCTTATTCAGAAGATGGCGCTTTCTCTGTATGGGATCGTAGACAAATGAAAGTAGGCGTTGCTACGAGCGAGCCTGCTTTACTAATGAACCGATTGTTTGGCGATTCTACGTCGTCTAGAAAATCCAACAGTAACAGTTGCTTCAAGTTCTCTTTAGATAGAAGTGATGAGTTTACCATTCTTCATGATGGCAATATGTTGAGGAGATGGCAAACGGGTGTGGTTCCAGGAAGTACTATTGAAGCTAAGCAGTCGCCAGGTTTCAGTCTTGGAGCCGGATCCACTACGCCTATGAATACTGTATATCGGGCTTTAGACTCTAGGCATGCTTATCTTTCTCGCAATGATACATTATTTGTTGCCAGCGTGCTTGATTCCAAAACTGATTATGATAAAGTAACGGGATTTGACTATGCCACTGACCTAGGAGCTCGCCATCGAGTGAGTTTTATGTGTATCCGACAGTCTGGACAAGTTTTCCGTATGACTGTGATTGAAAGTGCCGACGCCATCAAATTCGATCCTTATAATGATCTGGTGGTGACTGAACCAGAAAGAGTCACTATTCTGGATAAATCGTCTGGCGCTACAAAAAAGAACGATGTTCACACTCACTCTGGTCCTACCTCAGGTTCCAACAGCTCATCGCCAAAAGCTCGCTCCAGAAGATTTTCATCTAAAACAAGTGGTGTCAGTGCAGCAACGACGGCCGATGAAGATGAAGATGAAGAAGAGTCGGATGAAGATAATTTTCTTACCACCGAGGGACTTTTACCATACAATCTTGTATTAGAGGGAGATATATCAACAACAATGAGAAGAAGAGCTGTCAATGGCTATTCATCAGATTGTGATAATAATATCGACATACTGAATGCGTATGATTCTACAGAACGAAATAACTATCTCAAATATGCCTGGAAATGGCTGTCTTTAGCTAGAAGATCCGAACAGAAAGCTGGCATAGGTGGTGGTGGTTCCAAAATCGACCTGGCCTTTGAAGGTATTAGTGGTATATGGGAAGGATGGAGTGGGTTATATGGACAGAATCGGTATAGTGATGAATTATCAGAAAAGGAGTTTTCAAACACAGTAAATAAGCTTCTAAAAGATAAGAAGCGGATATTCACTTCTTCATCAATTGCAGGAGGTAGTAAAGAAATGCATCGTCAACTATGTCTGAGAGTAGCGGGCTGGAATTTCGAGCTCTCGAAATTGAATGATAAAATAAAAGAGCTAGAGAGTCTGGGTAAACACGAGCAAGCAGCAGGCTGGGCAGTATTCCATGGAGATGTTGAGAGAGCTGTAACGAGTCTTGCTGCTTCTCGTAAAGAGAGACTTCGTTTAATGTCCACTGCAGTAGCTGGCTATCTGGCATATAAAAATAGTGATGTCAATAGTCCATGGCGGGAGCAATGCCGGAAGCTAGCTTCCGAGCTGGATAATTCATATCTCCGGGCTATATTTGCTTATATTGCCGATGGGTCTTGGTTGGATGTTTTAGATGAAGGGTCACTTCCGTTAAACGAACGGTTGGGAATCGCGTTAAGATTCCTACCAGAATCTGAACTCACGGCGTATTTGAATCGTTTAACTGATAGAGCTGTTCTGTACGGTGACTTGGAGGGTATTGTACTGACTGGTTTAACTCCTCGTTTAGTGGATCTTCTACAGTCTTATGTGGATAAAACATGCGATGTTCAAACGGCTTCTCTAATTGCCTCGTTTGGGTGTCCGAGATTCTTTACTGATCAAAGAGTAGATAATTGGATTCAAGAGTATCATCGCCTGTTAAACGGTTGGCGCTTATTCAAAGAAAGAGCAAAGTTCGATGTAGCCCGGACTCAGCTTTCTCGAAACAGTAACGGGGTCATCTCGGCGCCCCAAATACCTCGTCAGATTTATCTGCGATGTAGTAGTTGTAAAAAAACCATTCAGCCTAGAGAAAAGACATCGACTCCAAACAGGGCCAACTCCAAACAAGTTACTGCCAAACATATTGCTAACAACACGGCCCATTTCGGAATCACCATGGGAGACGCAGGTACCAAATGTGAAAACTGTAATACCCCTCTACCACGATGTGCCGTGTGTCTAGAATCACTGGGATCTTTCACTGCTGGGTCTCGGGTTATTTCATCGTCCGATCCAGTAAGCTCTCTTGCTGCCCAATTCGAAGGGTGGCCTACTTTCTGCCTATCTTGCAATCACGGTATGCATGCTGGACATGCTGAAGAATGGTTTTCCAAGCATGATATATGTCCTATACCGGATTGTAATTGTGTATGTAATGTTAAATAATTTATAAAATGATAATTCATTCATGGGGCTGTCTAGCGAACAGCTGGAAAATTGTCTGGAGCTAGCGTGGTACCTTCTTGCCAGCATCGTAATATCCAGGACCAGTCAACAATTCTCACCTGTTTGGGTCTCGCAGACATTAGTATTTGAAGAGCATCAACACGACTACTATCACCACTGTGGATAATAATATGTGTTAAAGACATATCATGGACATTGTCCTCAATTATAGCTCCATTAAACTCCGCATAGGTCTGAGCAAAATCAAAATCATCTTCTATTCGGATTTTCTTGAAGTTGTTCCGGCTACTCGACAATCCATTCTTAATGGCAAGACTTGGTCGGTCGAAATAAAATACGTCTCCTGGAAAAAGTACTCCTTTAAACGGACCACGGCCATCAACATCAATCAGATCAATCATCAGCTCCCTCTGCTTTTCCCTATCGCTTAGTAGCTCTGCTTCACTAATCGACATATCGTCAAGAATGCGTTTTAGTTGAACCATATCGGTTGGCCGTATGTATGAGTCTCCAAATCTATCCGAGTTGGCAGATACAAGTGCTAGAGTTTCAGGAGTGGCATAAAAGAAGTCATCTCGTTCAAAGGCAAGTATTCTCTTTGCTTCAATACAACTTATCACCCACTTGGGAAGAATAACATCCATGGTTTGGGACTTGATAATTCCTTCCACAATTGCTAAGCTTCGATCAGCGATAACAACAGCTGATTCCGTAGCATTCGATTGGGTGATAGTACCTCCCCTTTCCTTAATAATGACTTCAAGTTCTCTCTTTGTCAAATATTTTGGAGTACGAACGTTGTCGGGCACAAAAAAGACACGGCCATGAAAAATATCTTTTTTCATCGCAACATCGGCCAAACTAGAGCTATTCACGCTCTGATCAAGTAAGCGGACCTTTTGCCTCCCTATCGTCGTCTTCTGCCTCTTCTTTGCAAGAGTGGTCTGAGACTTTTCCGAAGTCTTCTTATTCACCTCTTTCTGAAGGGTATAAAACTCGGCTAAACTCAGCGACTCTTTCCATGATTTGTCCTTGCGCAAAATCTTGAATCGTGGGAACCGAAGGGTCTGGGTCGTCCGAAAATCTGAGCTGGCAATCACTTGTGCAGCCTTGACTTCGAATACTACTGAATCCGAAGGTTTAATCCACATGTCTGGTTGCTCTTTAGGGTGTCCTATTTCCATGTATTGAGACGGAAGAGCTCTCTGGTCCCACTCATGCCATTTCCCATCTGTGAGACGATGAATCTCTCTGAAATCACCTGCAGAGAATCCTCCACCAACTCTACAGAATGACCAGAACTTCATTGGATATTTTTCGTCATCCAACCTCAAGCCACATAGAAAGCTCGAAAGCTTGCTACCTCGTTTACCGCTTCCGTAGTAAGCTGCAATCACACACACATCAAGGTTCTCACCAAATTCATCCATATAATCTGGCTTGACTTTAACCCAGGTGTCTATACGCTCGTTGACACAATATGGAGAAATTGGGCTTTTAATGACAAGTCCTTCCGAGCTGGGCCCTTGTTAGCGGAATAATAATACTAGTTGGGCACACATCATACTTACGCCTGCTCAATGACTTTCTGAAACCGCTTCTCAATGTCCTGTACTGTCTTGCCTATGGGATATGCCAGCACCATTAATATTCCCTTGGATGGAGTAATGATTCTTGTTAGTGCCTCTTTACGCTTCTGTAGTGGCAGATTTACAAAACTTTTGCCGTTCAGATAAACCAAGTCATAGGCAATATACATTGGTCGACTTAGGCCGGCATCTCTTTTCTCATTGTTTGCAGCAGATTTCAGCGTGCCAAATGCATTGATCATTTCATCTTCAGGGTCCCATGCGACCATTTCTCCATCAAGAATACAGTTTTCTACTCTAGTGTCGATAAGAGACCGGATGTTCTTTGTGAAAGAGCCGGTGTTGTCATCAAATGTGCTTCCATACAACGAAGTATAATCTTTTGCCTTGCGACTGTAGAATTTGAACTGGAATCCATTTCTGAGTTTCCTTGAAAAGTGAATCTGCATTCTTTCTCCGTCAATCTTCTCTTCCATGTAGAACCCTTCTGTAGGCATCACCTGGACTATTTTCTGGTACGAATGCTTTGTGAATGCCGCAAGTTGAGGTTGGAAGCATGACATTAGAGTCACTCCATGTTCACTATTTTCAATTCTCTTGCTGGGGTCTGCCAGCTGCCAACAAACACGTTTAAGGTCCGAGGTAACATTAAATAGAGCTACTGCATCGGGATGATAGATCTGGAAGATGGTCTTTTCGGTGACTCCGATTCTAGAGTACCGTAGAATTATGCGAATCAGCCATCGCAACTCTTCAGCGTTCATTCTTGTCAGAAAGGTTTTCAGAACCATTTCTCGAGATGGCCTACTCTCTTTGCCAGCCGTTTCGCTCAGTGTATCGAGCATATTGTTTACTTCATCAATCGTCAAATCACCATAGGTAGATTTAGTATCTCGCTTTGCTAAGATATCATAACAACGTTCTGAAAAGTTGCCTGCAGTAGTAGTAGGTCCTCTTTTCCATTGCTGAAGGGACTTGGCATCGGGAGAATCTTTCGACATGTGAAGTATGCGTACCAAAGCCCTTCCAAGGGTGGCCTCCTTCAAATGATACATTTGACGTTCTCGATCATGGTCTGGTAGAATTAGCCTAAAGGCTGGATAAATATCATTTCCAACTGTGGCTCGCCACTTGGCAATAAATGATCTGATAATATCGTGTCTTACAGCTGTCACGGGCCGTTTAGTAGCTGCTACTGTCTTGTTCAATTCGCTATTTTGCAGAGGTAAGAAGACTCCGGTCACTAGTTTGTGGAAAGGAGGCGAGGGGCCAAAGTTCACAGGCTGGACCAATTCCTCGAGTTCCATCGGTTAGAGATTGGAGGTAATTGAAATGAGATATTTGAGATCATTCAAAGAACACAGTCTGGGGAAGATGCAGAGGCACGGCTGAAACTGGACCCTGGCAGTAGTTCTCAGTTGGCTAATAGTTTTCCGTCTACCACTAATCAATTATTCACGATCATCCAATCGTGCCTGTATCATCACTGTAGAGAGTATTTGTATTGTGGGTTCGGCTAAGGACTCGGGACTGAGATCAGCTTGCCGTACCAAATGCTTTGCAGCGTCAATCCAATCCGCATCTTCGTTCCTGCTACCTGCAAACTGCTACCTGCTACCTGCTACCTGCTACCTCATACTCTGTTACATTTACATATACCCTACTATCCTACTACCCCTGATTGTGAAATAACCTCCATCCCCATCTCCATCTTCACCTAGATCTTTACCTTCAGATAAGATTGTGGCAAGGGCACACTCATCGCATAAACGTACGGCTGACCGCATATCATCCGGAACGAGCTATTTATATTCCATCTCATGTTTGTTGAGATCCCTGTCGTTGAGGGAGAGTTCGTCAGATATAATGAGTTCGGTATTCTCCAAGCTGAGAAACCTTGGAGAACAAGACTTTTCTGCTGCTTTATCGGAAAATGTGTTCAAATTGGACGATGTAAGGAAATGCTTATTTTCTTGACTCGCCAAATGACCCTCGACTAACATTATATAGCTCGCCAGATATGGCATGAGTGGTAATGTCAGCTGTCTGGGGTTTGATCCAGTACAAAGTTTGTTGGCAGTCGGTACAGGAACAGGAACGGTTCATATTTTCGGCCAACACAATGTTGAGGTAGTTCTGGGCGAAAACCTGGTTTCAGCAGAAACTACACACTCTCCAGTGAAATGGACAAAGTTCGTTAAAGGTTTCTACTTAGTGAGTGTAGATTTAAAATCTGTTGTCAGAGTATATTCGTTGGAATCCAAAGAATTGGTCTACGAATATTCATGTCCTGGAATTATAACTGCTGTGGAGTCTGATCCTTCGCTGGATTGGCTGTTTTTGGGTATGGATAACGGCCAAATCATTGTTTATGATGTAGATAGAGGATGCCAGAGTCCATTTAGAATAGGCAATCTACAGAAATCTGTCAATGCCAAGTTCCGAATGTCTCCAGTATTGGATATTGCTCTCCACCCTAGAGATGTGGGCACTTTACTTGTGTGTTACCGAGATACGACAGTTGTGTTTAGTATTGCAAGAAGTGAGATAGTATTTAATTTACGATACGAGGTTCCTGCGGGTGCTCCTGGAGGCGAGATAAATCCATCTCGAATCAACCAATTCCGGTACCCACAGTTCTTGGGTGCAATTTGGCATCCCAATGGTCATCATATTTTAACATACCACATAGATGGGTCACTTGTTTTTTGGGATGGTACTGAGGGAACTTTACTTCAGGCAAGAACCGTTATGGATAATTCAGTCAACATGCCGAGAAGGTTGCGACCCGATGAACTAGGTCCTCCCGGCACCATTCGAGATCCAATAACAAAAGTCACTTGGAGTTGCACAACCAATCCTGAAGATACTTCGATTCTGATTGCTGGTGGAAGCGTTGACATGGGAATCACAAAAGGCTTGTCCATGTTGGATTTCGGTCCTACCCCGTCAGTGGCCATTACCTCGTATCAAGCAATGGGAAGTCATTACGCAAACCCGAAAAGGCATAAGATATATCCCTTGCCAGAGGAAGTAGATGCAGTAGACTTTTTGATGGTTTCCAGCACGCAATCTCCCTACTATGCTGGTAATCAGAGTCCATCGCATGTAGTAACTCTACTCAATACGGGTGAATTGCTGACTATAAAATATGCCGATGGTAGGACTGTAACAGATCCAACGCTGTTACCGCCTTCTCTTGCATGGATAAACCCCTATGTCACTTGCATATCTGTATCTGTGGTACCCAGGAACCAATGGGTAGGAATGATGAATGCTACTCCGGCTTCAGAACGAAGCATTTTCAACGGTGGAGCGCCAGCAAGGCGTCATCTACGTAGTTTCCAGCATAGAACTGCTATGTGCACAGGGCACCGAGATGGGACAGTGAAATTATGGGATGCTTCGCATGGTGAGTTAGAAGATTCGCAGGCAATCGAAGTTAGTCTTCAAAACGCTCTTCAATCATCTCAAAGAACAGGCATTTCTCATATTTCTTTAGCTGCCGAAGTAGCGGAACTGGCCGTAGCAGTTGAGAACGGCGAGGTTGTTTTGTTCGAGTTTAAGAGAAACAGAAACATGAACTCGACTACAGCAACGCTTGGAATGTCTAGTCTTCGTATTGATGATGAGTCGCCACTAGTAGACATTAGTCATAGGGCTCCAATAAATGTTAGAGAAGGGTTTCTACCTCACACCCTTGTACAAAAAGTGGACAATTCTCCCGTTACGGCTCTCACAAACTCCAAGATCGGGTTTGTTGCTATTGGCTACTCAAGTGGAAAGCTGATTGTAATTGACCGAAGAGTGCCTGCAGTAATTTACCAGGAGTTTTGCTTTTTCAATGCCACTTCTGCCTCGAACAAACGACGAACAAGAACCTCGTTTAATCATCACTCTGCGACGACAACTACTGAATATCCGACTGCAATTGAATTCGGCCTATATGCGCTTAATGACGATTCCTACTCGTCCATCTTTCTATCTGTAGGAACTTCGGCGGGTAATGTTTATACGTTTAAAATCGTCCCGTCGTCCAATGGTTATTTTCTTGATCCGGTTGGCTTCCTCAATGTTGGATCAGATGCCATTCTTCATTTAGCTCCTATTAACATGGCTACTGGTACTTCGGCGATTGCCGAGGTAGAGAATCTCAGTAAATTGGCTGCTGGTACAGTTATTCCTGGGGCAATGCTGGCCATTACGAAGAGCGAGGGTCGTGTCTTCCGCCAGCCAAGCTCTAAAATTACTCATAAACGCTTCAATTTCACCTGTATCGCGGCCGGCACGTCTTTCCTTCGCGAAAACGACTCGTTTGCTCTCGTATGCTTAACCGACAAATCACAACTTCAAATTATGGCCATACCCAGCATGCACGATATCTGTGTTCGAGATTTACCAGTGGCGGTCGATGTCCAATATGGCAAACAATCGGTTGTAACTAGAACTGGTGATGTGATTCTCCGTCTAGACAAGACTAGTGGTGCTCTAGTTCGCATCTGGGGTCGCGGAGTCAGTCTTGATGACATTCCATCCGATGCCCTTTATGATGTTATGAAGGTACTTCCACCTCGACCGACTATTTCAACTATTCAATGGGTCAAAGGTAAACAGTATTTGTCAGTTGAAGATTTGGATACACTTATCGGTGGGCCTCGACGACCCAAATCGAAAGCCATGATTGAACGTGAAAGAGCGCAGCAGGAGCAGCAACGGCTAGTGCGATTGAAGAAGCAGTCCTCTTCTTCCTCGTCTTCTAGAGACGGTTCAATTCGATACCGAGATGACGAGGAAGGGGCTTTGGGAGGCATTCAGAGCACGTTGAACGATCTTGGTCAGAGTGCTTCAGAGTATATGAATGGTTTAGATGATATGGTCAAGAGTGCAAAAACCAATGTGTTTAAGGCATCTTTTAAAAGTCGATTCTTAGGTTGAATCATTGTGTTATTTTGTAATGCAAGGCTAAATCATATATTGTGTTATTTTGTAATGCAAAAGGTTATACTATTCGTTAATATGCAATTCACTAAGTGTGAGTTTTTTTTCTTTGCTGTCGCTATCGTTTTCGCTGTCGTTTTCGCTGTCGTTTTCGCTGTCGTTTTCGCTGTCGTTTTCGCTGTCGTTTTCGCTATTATTGTGGCTATCGCTATCACTATCGCTATTTCTTCCTTTAAACTGTGGCCTCTCGTATAACGTATCCTCTACAACCTCGTCACTCTCATCTTCTGAATCGCTTGGTGGTAGTTCTCCTGGTAATCCACGATCCCTATGGCCAATAGCCCATCCTCCATCATCATGCTTCTTTTTCTCTTCGTCTCTATCTCGAGCATCTTGTTGGATTTTATCTAACCATGCCTCCTGGGCCTCTTTAATGGAATCAGCATCTGTGCATTGTGAATACAAGTCTAAAAGATCCTCATTGATCTCTAAAAAAGCATGCCCCCATGAAAAATGTGATAAAGCTTCTTCGGCCCAGTCCAGATGTCCAGTAATAGCAAAGCATGCCGCTAGCGCCTCTACACAGTTCAACTTCCAAGGACGACCATAATTGACAGGATTCGCTGCCACCAAATAAGGCAGTAATCTTTCATGACGACCACCGATCTTATTAAAAGGGATCTCATCAATTCTTGCCCAAGAACATTCCACAACGGCTGCTCCATGAAGTTCAACAATGTCTCTATCATCTGGGCAAACCGGATCTTTGCCATTCGGAGAAACTACCACACCCCCAAACTTTTGTCCAATTCTTAGAGATTTTATCAGGCCCAGACGACTCAGTTTCTTTCCACTACATCGTTTAGGATCACAATGGTTAAAGTCCCACATGGCCATCTTGGCCGGGAACTCTTGATTCGCTGCATTTACATGTGACCCTTTAGCAGACTGTTCCTGTCGACGAGGTCTCGATCGTGGATTGTGACCTTTGGCCATTTTTTTCTAAATATAATAATTATAAAAACGTCAAGGGTCTTATCTGATCGTCGATGCTGATATAAATTTTAGCTGATTAGGGCAAGGGCTAAGATAAGGAAGAGATAGATAATCGAGTCTTTATCAAGCGCTCTATCCAAGTCTGCGAGCAATCGGACAAGGAGGAAGAAGCTGGAAAGTACATCGCCATGGAAAGGTCTCTCGATTATATTATTACACTAGAAACTGAATGTCAGGGGTTTATATTGCATTCATATTGCAGTTCTCTAACGCTTGAGCTGCATCTTGCATAACCAGCATAAGCAGGGGTAGACTTGACTATCTGGTTTGTCTCAATGAAACTATACAATTCAGTGTCAGTTGGCCTCCGTTCTGGGATTTCTACTACTGTCCTACATTCATCTGACACTTTTATTGCCGTCGAGTCCAGTGAGCAATCGTACTATCTCATAATTAGCTCCTGCGCTCAGGGTTAGGGCTCAGCGCTCTTTTTTGCCCTATAAACTTTTTTTTTATCAACTCGAAAATTTCCATCTCTCTATCTTCTCCAAATCGCACCATCTGATCAAACAACAACGCAATAGTGCCAAACAGCACATATACAGGCACTTTGAAGTCAGCTAAATAGTTCAACACTAGTCAACTGTCTGTTGCGTATTAAACGTTTATAATAACTTCGGCAATTGTTGCAGCAAGAGGAAGTGGCCTACAGGGCGAAATAGATTGAATAAACATTTCTGATAGTCACCTTCACCTTCACCCTCTCTTTACTATTGCTCTCATGACAACTTTTGTTATATTTTTCACCCTAGTCTCATTCCAGTCATCTTTATAAAATGCCAGCTGTTATTCTTCCAATGACAGTGATTGATTCTGATACTAAGACTAGTACGACCACCGAGTCTTCGTCTCGACCAGCGTCACCTTCTATCAAAACGATAAGATCTGCTTTGAAAAAGACGTCGAGAACAACAAACAATGATACTTTACAAATGTCGTCTTCAGATAATAAGGTAACGTTTTCTGAGACCATGTATAGAGCGTACGTTCAAGATGCTCTAAATCAGCTTTCAAATTTTAAAAACCCTGAACCCATTAATCATCTTGTGGATCAGCTGGAACTACCCAAGTCTTCACAAGAAGCCATGACTAATGAACAAACATTATACCTTATCAAAACTCTGACAAGTGAAGTTAGTCGATTAGATTCACAGGCCTGTGTACCAATTATCAATGCCATTTTGAAACTCAAGTGGTCGAACCGGGACCCGCAGTTTGTGAGTTGTTATGTCCGATTTCTCGGTGTTCTGGTCAGTTCTATTCCTAAATGGTGGACCGAAGTGGCAGACAAGATTGTATCTGAGTTTGTTTTGGAAGATGCCACGGCGCATCACTCAGTTCTTGGGTATATCTTAAAACTGATTCCCACTTCGTCAAACACCGTCAATAGTATATTTATTAAGCATTTCCCTCACAAATCGGATTCTACAAAGCATTATGTATGTTATGTCAAGAATCTGTTAAAAACGGTAGAATATTGCGATGAACTGGAGAGGTCTGTATGGGCATTGATTTTCGAGAAAACCGTTCAATTAGATGTTGAATTGTATGAAGAATTGGAAGATGAGGAGGATGGAAATGACGAAGATGATGATGAAGAAGAAGAAGAGGCAGAGGGAGATCAGTTTCCCGTTGCCGATATTTATAATAAAAATGGTAGTGTCAACAACGATAGTGACGACGAGTTTGATGACAATGCTTCTGAAATCTCCGAATACGATGTCGAAGACCTTCTCGGATCAGACACTGTTGGGATCCGTCGCAAACTGGACTCGACAATGTGTCTCTTATTTGAGTATCTGGATACAAAGTTTACACCGGCCAAACTCAACTCGCCTCAAACGGTTCAGCTCTTTACAACTCTTGTTGAACTATTCAAGACATACATTCTACCTACACATCGCACAAGATCCATTCAATATGTTATTTTTAGAACTTGTCATGCTCATCCCGATCTTCTGGATGCGTTTCTTGTTTCTATGATTGAATTGGCTCTGTCTCCATCTGAAAACATTGAGAAACGCCAAAAGGCGATGCAGTATATTTCGTCGTTTATTGCGCGTGCCAGGGGGCTTTCACGCCCCCAGATAATATTTGTAGTCTCATTTCTCACTGGATGGTTGGATAGATATGTCCGTGAGCGAGAGATAGAAGTCGACAATGCAGTTGGTGGAATGGGCCGATTCAAAATGTTTTACTCTGTATGTCAAGCATTGTTCTACATTTTTTGTTTCCGTCATGCTTTATTAAAAAAGACATCTGTGGAAGCAGATGGCGCAGCTGTCACCCCTATACCTTTATCATCTACAACAGACTCTCTTGAGACCTCTGTGAAACGGATTGCTTCTCCATCTTTGTCTGAGTGGGAGTGCGATTTAGACCATCTTTTCCAACGGGTAATTCTAACCAAATTCAATCCTTTACGGTATTGTAAACGCACGGTTGTCGCGATGTTTGCTCAGATTGCACAGAAGGAGAATGCAGTCTATTGCTTTACAATAATGGAACAAAACAGACTTGGTGGTTTTAGGGCATCGTCTGGTAGTAATACTAATAGTAGTAATGGCTGCCAGGCCAGCCCCTTGAGTGGTTATAGTTCCAACTCATACTTTGGAGCAGGCAATACATTTTGGACTAAGAGCCAGGAGTTTGTTGCTCTCGAAGGATATTTTCCTTTTGATCCTTTGATGCTCACGAAAGCCCGTAGACTCCTCAATGGTTTTTACGTAGAGTGGGAAGAGGTTGCTGAGGACATTTCTGAGGGTAGTAGCGAAGAAGATGATGACGACGATGACGAAGATGCTAGTGATTTCTCCGATTCCGACGTTGAGATGCCCCTCAATGAAGACTCTGACTAATGATTTTAACGATTATGTTTTTTTAATTTATATTTTATTGCATACATGTTCCATGCTCTTCTCCGAGCCCGCTGTGAGCTTGCTGTGAGTCTGGGCTCTCAACCCCGCAGTGAGTTCAATTGCTGATGGTGGAGGTCTCATGAATAGTGCTCGTCAATCTCCGTCGGGTCAAAGAACACGTAGCAAAGTTAACACGTACTACTTAGAGTCCCGCGGAGTCCAGCTGATAAATCAAGCGTGTTTTTTTTCGGGGGGGTGAATGCGGAGAAGAAGTCTCTGATCAACACTCATTCTCACCTTTGAGACAGCAGCGAAATAGCGCCGTGTATAACCGCGGACGCACCCTGCAACTTTAAAACAAAAGCAAATATAAAAAACAATTTCATATGTAAATAATAGTTTTTAATGTAGAATTTACAAACCACGGCGTCCGAAATGGACTGCGAGCTTGATCTCACTCAAGGCGGACCGAGGAGAGCAAAGGGAAGTTATTAACCATGACCAAATGCAATATAAATAGAGTGGATTCCAGCTCTGTTAGTCAAATAAACTACAAGAAACATCAACTCTTAACAACTAAACACTCTTATCAAACTTATTCAAACATGTCAACTGTCTACGTCGTCTCAGGTGGAAACAAAGGTATTGGTTTTGCCTTGGTGAAAGGATTATCTATCCTCGCAAATGCTACTGTCATTACTACTGCTCGCCAACCTGCCAAGGCCACTGAACTTCAAGCTTGGGTTCAAGAACATTCCAATGTCCATGTCTTTCAATATGATGCCACTGTAGTTTCCGATGCCGAGAAGTTGGCCACTGATATCAGCAAGATTACCGATGGTATCGATGTTTTAATTGCCAATTCCGGTGCTGGTGAATCTTTGGGTCCTGTTGTTGACACTCCTGTCAAAAACTGGGGCAGTCTTTATGCCACCAATGTTGTCGGACCAATTCTTTTATTTAACGCCCTTTATCCTTTGCTGCTTAAGCGCGAGACTCGTAAAGCTCTCTTCACTAGTAGTGTTCTCGGTTCCAAGGGCGCTTTTGCTCCTCTCAGTTCTAATGCTTATGGTCAATCTAAAGCTGCCCTTAACTATACAGCTAAGGAGCTAAGCTTCGAACTCGGCGATAAAGGGTTCATAATTGTTCCATTCCATCCTGGTCTTGTTGATAGTCATCTTGGAAAAGGCTTGATTGCAACTGTCAGAAAGTCTGATCCTGGCTTGGCTGATCATCTTGCCTCTACGCTTATTACTACTGAACAAAGTGCAACTAGTATTATCAAGCTTGTTGAAGGTTTAACCAAGGAAGACAATGGCAAGTTTTACAACTATGACAAGACTGTCATTGAGTGGTAGACAAGACTCCAGTTTAGTGGTAGATGTGACTACTAATTATGTGGTATATAATTGATCCATTTATTAGAATATAAATATGTAATTTAAAAAAAATCAATTTTGATTAGCTTTGGCAGTGAATTTCACTAAACAGGCTGTTGCCAACGATAAAATGGGATCTTGCATATTCTTTCTGCCTTTGTACATTCATTCCTTCCCTGCATTATCTGATGCCACTAGCGCGGGGTGCGGCTGAGCTTGCCATATATCTGAGTTCACCAGTGGATTTTGTACGACCAATCCATATTGAAATATTAGGCAGAAATGTCCTTTTCAACAAATATAGAACAGCCAGTGGTATATGATATACCCGCATCTACTACCAGCTATATTGCTGGTGAAGATGAGTACACGGCCAACTTGCGAAAAATTGTCAATTTGTTACAGCAGGTACCAGGACGGGTTTCTGAAAAAGGAGTCAAAAGGCTTGCTAGTCGGAACCATTTCGAAATATTCGAAGATGTCGCGCCAGAGGGCGCCAAGAGGATATCATTAGGTGGCAGTATTGTATTGATTGATGTAAGTCAAGGTCCGTACGGGTGAAAAATCGGAATGGTTCTAACAATATCCAGATCGACTTTACTTCACCATCCAAAGTGACCAATGTATCCGTGTCGTTAGCATCATCACTGAAACCAAGTAATGAAAAAACTTCGTTCATGACGGGTAACTCCTGTGAGGAGATCATTCTTAGGTCTCTCCAGGAGCCGAGATTGGATCATTTTGCAAAGATGTTGGCATTTCTGAGTCGACTTGATAAGCTTTCAGGAAAGACGGCCGACTGCTTTAGAGTTCTGGATGAATTATCAACAGCTTTACATGTAATATATGACAGCCAAAGTCAGAGCAATGATAAGGATCACATTAGGTTAATGAGCTATGGTGTGCCAGTGCTGAATCCTGACAGCTTTCTAGGCCTAGGAATCTTTTATTGGTCTTTTGATAATGATGATACATGTAAAGTGATGGCCGACGAGTTGAAAGATAATAATAGTAGTAGTAGTAATACGTCAAAGAAATGGCTTGCTTTATTTGATGTTAGGGAGAATGTCAGAAAGGATGATGACGACAGCCGATTGATAGCTTTACCTGGTTCCGCTCGGGACGATGAAGCGCACGAGGTCTCGAAACTGAGATACACAAAGGACTGGGTGAAAATTGGTGGCGACAATGACGACGACAAATCAATAACCTGGTCAGAACCAGAACCATTAACAGACACAGTTGCGCATTTGGTGATTCGATTGGATCCTCCGGTAATTGTATCGGAAGTCATGGCCATGAAGCTAGGGATTACATTAGATGAGGACGATAGAAATAGTACAAGTGGTAATGTTCGCCATTGTCGTGAGCTCGATGGAATTAATCAAAGGGTAGGTGCCACAGTAAGAACCATCCACAATCCTGACAACTCCATCACCTCGATAGACATCTCCTATGCTAATTTGCTACCTTACTCTTTAGTGCGCATTAGTGAGGTGCCTGTAGATCATCCAAAGCATGTGGAACGTATTCTTAGCTATTTGAGATCTTTTCTGATTCTTCGCAAAGTGTGGACAAGTATAGATAATGCGCTCTTTCTTAGCATGGAGACAAACGATAGCAAATTAGCTGCTTGCAGTCAAGTGGACAACTCTCGTCATCATTATTATGGTGATGACAGCCAGACAGAAGAGGAGCAGCTATCGTTTGCTGATGCTATTATGGAGTTTGACTTGATTGAAAAAGCTAATGCTGGCGGCAGTCAAGGGGGGCTAACCTCATTTGCCAGACCAATCTCTGCAATTGTCAATCTGACCATTGATGATTCAGTTTCCGAGCACCTTATTCCTGTCATATCAATTGGCCTTTCTTCATTTCCGGGCATCACATTCGAAATTATGTCCACTTTTAGCACAGAATCCACACAATCGCTCAAAGTTGAGCTGACCAACACGTCCGAGACACCCATCCCGTCATCTTTAGAATCGAATCTGGACAAACTGAATGAAGTTTTAAACGCAACTGAAGATTTAGGAGTATTTTTATCGATCCTTCAATCTTTATAGCATTATTTATATGTACAATAAGCCCAAATATAATAAGCCCAAATAGCTTGATATCCACCATCACAGGGATCGATCTGATTGTCGATCCTGATAAGACACAAAATCTCTCACATGTACCAGACGACGCGTTAGGCGCGCGTCATGCGGATTGATTTTAAAGATAAAATGTAAACAGATCAGACACATTCATAATTATATAACACTTGTTATGAAAACTTCGATTACAAAGCTTCCTGATCTAGGTCTGGATTATGGCGATACAATTGGCGAAGGCTCTTTTGCTGTGTAGGTAACGCTATTGGAGTTAAGCTCTTGGATTAGACACCCTGCTAACAGCTTAGAATCAAATTGGCGAGAAAAAAACGATCCAATAAAATCATTGCTGTCAAATTCATCAACAAACAGCTCTCGAAAGAAAAGGGCGTCAGTTCTAAAGATGCCATTCGAGAATCAACTCTGCATAGGCACTGTTGCCCACATCCTAATGTACTGACACTTGTTGACAATGGTAATGACCGAGAGTTTTATTGGATTGCAATGGAATACGCCGAGGGTGGTGATCTGTTCGATAAGATCGAGCCAGATATTGGCGTTGGAGAAGATGTTGCACAGTTTTATTTCCGTCAGTTGGTCAATGCTGTAGGATTTCTTCATAGTAAAGGAGTGGCTCATAGAGATATTAAGCCCGAAAATATCATGTTAGATGGTCAAGGCAATCTGAAAATTGGCGATTTTGGTCTGGCAGGCCTGTTTCGAAGTCCAGACAATGGTGCAGTTCGTAAATGTAACACTTGCTGTGGTAGTCCTCCATATATTGCTCCCGAGGTCATTGATGGAGAATATGATGCTGATAAGGTGGATATCTGGTCCATGGGAGTTGTACTATTTGTATTATTCTGTGGCATCACTCCTTGGAATGAGCCGTTAACCGATGATCGAGAGTTTGGTGAATATGTCAAGGCCAACGGAAGGCTTTCTAATGGAGTGTGGGCTAGAGTTCCTCTGTCTCCTTTATCTTTGTTAAGGGGAATGATGAAACTTGATGCTCAATCAAGGTATACCATAGACGATATCAGAAGACATCCATGGTTCACACAACCCAATCGATTTGCTGGTAAAGATGGTAGTTGCGGCGATCCAGTTGCCTTGGCCACTGAACTATTAAAGAACTTGCACATTGATTTGGACAATGATAATAAACATGATCAATATGCAAGGACAAAGGACAGTAGTTTACACAAACGCAAACGTAAAGATAGTATTTCCGATGTTATAGGCCGGCGCGACCTACCATTTGGGTCCCAACCCGTCGACATATCACTTATCGGTACCCAGACTCAGGATATTTATTTTTCTCAACAGGCAGTGTCTAATTTTGAAGAAGAAGACAATGAAGCGATTTACAACCAGATTGCTCAGGATCCTGTGCAGTTACAATTTCTAATGGCAAAGGGAGTCATTCCTGTATCATTGTCTCAACGAGCCACAAAATTCAAGGATCTTTTACCGATTTCTCGCTTCACAAGATTTTATACAGAACTCTCACTTGAAACATTAATTCCAATAATCGTAGGTTCCCTACAACAATTACATGCCAAGGTTCCTGAAATCGATGCCATGGCGGCATGTTATAAACATTCAACCCCATCTGTGCCCTTTACAGCGATCGATAGGAAATCCATGGGCTTAGGAGGAAAGATAAAGTTAGAGTCACATGGTAGAATCATCGACGTGAATTTTGTCAAATATAAAGGTGACCCTTTAGAATGGAGATATTTTTTCAAACGATTTATATCATTACGGCCAGATATAGTGTATGTAAATGCGAGATTGAGCTAGCAGCCATAATAAGTATATATATAGCTAAAACAAAGATGTCGATTATTTTTTACATGGAGATAAACTGGAACGTGTGGATATGGGAACTAGGGTGGCAGTGGGAGTTATGGGAGATGCAAGTGGAGGAAATTCGACTATTCCAGTTTCTGTTACGTTGAGCTTAGCTTGAGCTAGGGAAATCTCATATGCTTCTTGATCATAGACAACATAAGCAGATCTAAGCACAGGATCACCAAACACAATGTGATTCTCATCCCCGCTATTCATAATTCCCAAAGCGCAGTTATTGGTGCCGTCATCAAGTGGAAGAAGGAAGTTTGAGGTAGGAACGTTCAGGGTATGACCTCCTGGGAAGGTAAAGATGAATTCTTCATCAGGGATTTTCGAATCACAGGGAAGAGTATAATGGTTTCCGTAATCAGGATTGGCAGTAGCATTGAAGAACGAAACGGCGGCATTAAATGCAGAGGGCGAAAAAGCAGCTTGACTATATCCGGAATCCAGTAAACACACTTGTGCATGGTTGGTGAGAACAGTATTGCCCAGCGACAACCCGTTGACCTGAATTGAGTAGTCAAGATATCCACTGGCAGTTGGGTGTAGTCCACTAGGAATAATAGGTAGCGTAAACAACTGACTGCCTAGCTTTGAATTATCGATTCCACCGAACAACAAGGTTCCATTCACGTTTTCAATGCTATCTAGATAAAGACTAAAGGCAGCACGATTAATCAGACCAGCCTCTTTCAAAGCAGGCAACAGGTTCGAGTAGCTATATTTTGGCTCACTATTGAACATTGTAGATTCTAAAGAAGCAAACCCAAGACCCATATAGCCCAAGCTATTGTCACCAGAGTAATCGACGCCTAGAGTATAATTTTCAATAGCGAAACCTGCAAAGGAAATGGATTCAGATACCCATTCACCTAGACCAAAGCTACCATCGGCATAAGTGATGTTAAACGGCTTGTTGAGATGTTTGATGGACAACGACTGACTAGTATTAAACAGACCAAAATCACAACCGTTCGACGGATCGGCACAGAACGAGCTGTTGGAGGACGTTACCCAAACATCACTAGAGCCAGTATCAATTTCAACAGTGATGGGCTGACCAGGTGTTCCGACAGTGATATTAATTGTATACACAGAGATTTGGTTGCCTATGGCTGCAGAACCGGTGTATTCAGCAAAGATATCGTTTATGGGTTGACCTTGCTTTGAAGGAAATCCCCCTAGCATCGTCCGTCGGCTACTTGTAACCTTTGTCAAAGGGAACGAGTGGGTCAAGGACCCGGGCCGAAATCCTGGTATGGATGCTGCCAGTGAGTGGGCTAGGATCGGTATACAGAACACAATATAATTGAGCACCTTCATTGTACTAAACGTACCAACAATTCAAATTTATTTAATAAAACTGCCGGATCATGCTCTCTATAAATAAAAAGACCTAGCCAGGAAAGAAGCCCACAGAAACATGAGGCATGCTAATTCAACTCATCTACAATCCGCTTAATGTGACATTTGTTTATTTATATGCCGGAGATGCAGTAGATATGCACGCATCTACCTCTAATCGTCATTTTTCTACATTGTATCTCATTTCCAGCTGCCGATCGCCAGCGTCCGACCTGCATATCTGCAACTCGAAACGAACGAATAATGGCAGCTCGAAACGAAAGCGTATAATAATGTAACCATCAACAAGTTTACTTCTATAGACCACTGGTTGTTCTCCACACCGTCCATTCCGTATCGACACTGTGTGCTCATCTGTTAGAACCTCTGGATATACCGTCGCTCAACTCCCTGCTTCTTCTCGAGCTGTGCCTCCGGCGGCTGGGCTCTGCCCAGACCCGGTGCTCGAGCAAAGCTCGAGAGGAAGAGAACTAATGCAACAATCAACCACTGGTTGTTTTCCGCACCGTCTGTGCTGTACCAACGCTGTGCGCTCGTCTGATAAAACTTCTGGATGATATCTTTAATCAACTTGTTGTCTTTCGATCGGCTGTGCCTCCGGCGGCTGGGCTCTGCCCAGACCCGGTGCTCGAGCAAAGCTCGAGAGGAAGAACAATTGAAACTATCAACCACTGGTTGTTCTCCGCACTGTCTGTACCAACCCTGAGTGCTCGTTTGGTAAAACCTCTGGATGTACCGTCGCCCAAATCCCTGCTTCTCTGACTTGTTGATATTCTTAATCAACTTGTTGTCTTCTTCTCGAGCTTTGCTCGAGCACCGGGTCTGGGCAGAGCCCAGCTGCCGGAGGCACAGCTCGAGAGCAAGAATAAATGTAACAATCAACCACTGGTTGTTCTCCGCACCGTCTGTACCAACCCTGAGTGCACGTCTGGTAAAACCTCTGGATGTACCGTCGCCCAAATCCCTGCCTCTCTGACTTGTTGATATTCTTAATCAACTTGTTGTCTTCCTCTCGAGCTTTGCTCGAGCACCGGGTCTGGGCAGAGCCCAGCCGCCGGAGGCACAGCTCAAGAGGACGATCAAGAACGTCTTCTATAAACTACATAGATTACATACAGTCTCATCATCAACAGCACTAGTCAGTTGCACTGCTCGATGTGACTCTGGTAAATACATTGGTAATGGCTTTCTTAACCGACTTGACATCTTCTAGTAATGACGTCTCTTCATGTGGCGGTATACTGCGAGTATCAATGTCGACCTCAGAAAGGGCCGCTTTAGGAGGCCTTTCAAGGGCCGTGAAACGAGTTCCAGTAACCTTGGAATAAACAAACAGAACAGACAGTCTCAAGGCAAGCATGATGGCAGCCGAGATAAACGCTCCAACGGGAGCAGCAACAAACGTCCCAAAGGCACTCCAATCATCAACATAAAGACCTTCTTTCAAAATGATCAGACCTGCACCTTTGGCAGCGTCGCCGTAATAAATGGTACCAAAAATGAACACGGTGAGAATTCCTCCAAGCCCACTGACAATGACCTCCCATCCAGTGAGGAAGTAGAAGTTCTCCGACAATCCCACCAGGAGAACAGGCACCACAGCAGCAGAGATGAGATCGGAAATCAGATACACTTGCAGAATGTTGGGTGCCCGTAACGCAACTACAATAGATGGCACGATAATTATCACCACAATCACTCGCACATACACAATGGGGATCTTGTTTCGGAACAGATCATTGGATAGCGACGAGGCCATGGCCGACTGTAGTGAATCAAAGGTCGCGGTACTTAGAGCAGTGGTGAATACAAGCACAAACCCCACGACCCAAGCAGGAAGTTGTAACAGAACAACGAAAAACGAGTTGGCGCTGTTGTTGTAAATATCATCTGCTGTGGCGCCCAACAGCCCGGACCACACCGCTAACAACCCTGTCACGCCCACCAAGGTCAAAAAGATTACAATAATCACAGTGGCAATGGTGCAGCCAATAAGCAGATCCTTGTCAGACTTTGAAGCAAACGTTCTTAGCCAGAATCCAGACAAGAATGCGTCATTGGTAGCAATGGCCACAGGCAGAATATAAATGAGCTGGTTGGCCAGCAAATTGGGCTGCAGCAGGCCACTGGGCCCGATGGACGACGTGTCCACGTTGATCTGCGTGCCCATGGCCACGCTACAAACAATCAGCAGTAGGAATACCATGAGGCCCTGGATATTGTCGGTGATGAACGACGTGTGGAACCCACCCCACGACGTGTAGATGGTCGTGACAATACACTCGACAATCATAAACGGCAGCGCATCCAGGCCAGTCAGCGACTCAATAGCGAGTTGCACTGCTCCCAGCTCCGCCACCATGTACAAGAACATCGTCAACACCGTGAACACCGACAAATACAGCTGGGACAGCACTCCGTACCGCACCCGGACCCACTCCGTGAGCACAAACCCGTCTGGACACCGTCGTCGAATGACAGGCCCGAAAAACGCAAACAGCATAATCGGCAGCGCCGAGCTCAGCGAGTACACCACCAAGCCCTCCACGCCTGCTATCGCGGCAATCTGTGGGTACGTGGTGAGAATCCCGCATCCCATCGCTGTCACACAGTTAGTCGCTGTCGCACGAGGGGGGCAGGGGGGTGCTGCCTCCGGCGGCTGGGCGCTGCCCAGACCCGTGGCTCCGCTTCGCGGAGGGCTTGGAGCTCTGGCCTCGTTTCTCCGCTTCGCAGAGCTCTAAGCCCTCCGCGAAGCGGAGCCACGGGTCTGGGCAGCGCCCAGCCGCCGGAGGCATGGCCCCCTTGAACACCTGTTTACACTAGTCCAGAGCAACACTATCCTCACGCAAGAATTAACTTGATCGAGTTCATACGGTCTGATCTCAGTCCGGCGCATGAGCGCACGAACACCCGCAGTGAAAATTGCTCACTCAGAAAAACCACACGCAAGAGAAAGATAGTCCGCTCTGGTAGTATCGTTTGTACTGACCAGAGGCGACAAAGTTCAGCGACAGTGGAACCGCTGCAGGGGGGGAGGGGAGTTAGTTGGGGTTCTGCCTCCGGCGGCTGGGCGCTGCCCAGACCCGTTGCTCCGCTTCGCGGAGGGGGTGGGGGTGCGGGTGGGAGAGTTGGTACTTACCTCGCTGTGTTCCGTTGCCAGATAGAAACTGTCCTTTGCCTTGAAACCAGTAGGCAGCAGAAAGACCCATGAGTCTGTGGTGTGAGTTTCAGGGGATCAACCAGCTTGGGGGCTTCACATGACAATCCACTTACAGTAAGGCTCCATAGGTGAGATAGAGAATGGCATCCGATGCCTGAGTAGAAGGAAAGCCCATTTTGGTCACTTGTAAGTGTGCTCTTGTTTATTTGTCAGTCGACTATTTGATTTCTGAACCTCGTCAACCTTATATAGGTATTTCTGCAGATCAAGAGATTTTTTTTACAGTTCGAAGACGGCTGCCGTTTGATAAGGGCAAGGGCTGTTCAGGGATCGATCCGTGACGTTGAAGAGGAGAGGTGGTGGTGGTGGTCTAGCGGTGATAGGTTAACTAGTAGTAATAGTAATAGTAGTAGCAGTGATGGTAATAGTAGTAATAGTAGTAGTAATAGTAGTAGCAGTGATGATAATAATAATAATTATTATATGGTGATGGAATAAAGTAGCAGATGGAAGAAGCTGAGCAGATTCTGGCAGTTGCGCCGTGCGCGCTCCAGATGAGTTTCCTATTACTCTGCCCAGCCGTTTGGAGCCAGTAAAATGCGTGGTTACTGGGTGTGCCGCAGGCAGAATGGACGATTCTCGGCCGATGCAAAGAAAGGAAAGTGGGCCAGAACGTTCAAGGGCAGTTTAGGGGGCATGCATTTGAAGGTGGCCGAGAACAGGCAACTACTCTTAGCGGCCTGCCAGTGAGACAGTCATTGGGAGCATTACAAGCGGGCGGCGGCGGATCGCGTGAGGGAGCCTGTGCATTGTCGTCTGCGGCAGAGCTGGGTCTAGAGACAAAGCAGTAAGCCAAAGCATTCCTTGTGTAGGCCTTAGCGTGGTAGAAGGAGAATACAAAGAGACTTTTCTGAGCAGGGATGAGCTGACTGGTGGAGTGGAGTGAGGCGAGGCGAGGCGAGGCGAGGCGCTTGGCGGCAGAGCGGTGGGCGGAGAACCAATGGCCGACAGCCAATCCGCCCGATTCGCGATGCTCCTTAGTCTGGCAGTTGTAGAAGTAGAAGTCGAAGTGGCGCTCACCGCAAAGGCGGTGGCCGATGAATCAGAGAATCAAGTAATTGTGCATATATCACAAGATGCGACAGTCATGTTTGCAAGCGCAAAACACAAAGCAGACGTAGCACCTCCCCCCCCCCGTCCCGGGGTCGGCGAAACCGAGCGAAGCGAGCCACGGGTCTGGGCAGAGCCCAGCCGCCGGAGGCAGATCCCCGGCGGACGAGCGTGAAGCGCTGTCGTAAACTCAAAAGGTCCCAGACGCACCGCCGGCAGGCAGGCCCACGTATCTAAAGGCATGCACCAGCACCAGCACCAGCACCACCCACCGATCACGGATGGCTATATTTGGCTTTCTC